>CM038728.1:7882262-8094762 GCA_021613375.1 Megaleporinus macrocephalus
GTAAGACCTCCATCGTATCATACAATTTCCACAAAAGGGTCCATTGTGCTATGAAGCAGGAACATGATGAGACACTTCTTTCTTTCACATCGAGTCAAAACCGTCTCTCCTGCTCTCTCCTGTCCAATCACACCTGTTTAAACTCATCACATCATTATCTTCCCCTTGATTAGCTAAATCGGAGCTGCTCAGATAGACTTAACAAGCAGTTTAGGCTAATAAACCACCATCCCGAACCTCTTTCGGTGAGCCTTAAAATCAATTGCTTCACATGATTACATCGTTTACTCTGTATCTCCCATCATAGATTTTTTAAAATCAATTTTCATTCCATGAACAAGCTGTTGCTGAGCTGTATTAAGCTGCCAAACAAGAACAGCAAGGGCCCTAGAACAGAGCTCTGAGGGACACCACACCACATCACGACTTCAATCATGGGTAGGTATATGTAATGGCTATACAGTTTACTATCATAACAATAAGAATACACAATAAACAGAAAGCAATTCTATATTTGAAGCTTCCTAACAACAACAGCAAGGGTCCTAGAACAGAGCTCTGAGGGACGCCACATTGCTGACTGTGTTGAACGGTTAAGTATGGCCTCAATCATGGGTCGGTATATGTTACGGCCATACTGTTTACTATCATAACAATAAGAATACACAATAAACAGAAAGAATTTCTATCTTTTAAGCTTCCTAACAACAACAACAAGGGGACCAGTTGTTGGTGCACGTCTTGCTGGCGTATCTGTGACCAAGACAGCAAGTCTTTGTGATGTATCAAGAGCCACGGTATCCAGGGTAATGTCAGCAGACCACCAAGAAGGACCAACCACATCCAACAGGATTAACTGTGGGCGCTAGAGGAAGTTGTCTGAAAGGGATGTTGGGGTGCTAACCCGGATTGTATTTAAAAAACAGAGTTTAATGTGCACCTCAGCTCTATTTCCACCAGAACTGTCCGTCAGGAGCTCCACAGGGTCAATATACACGTCCGGGCTGCTTTGGCCAGACCTTTGGTCACTCGTGCCAATGCCAAGCGTTGGTGCAAGGAGCGCAAATCTTGGGCTGTGGACTATCAGAAACATGTACTGTTCTCTGATGAGTCCACCTTCACTGTTTTCCCCACATCCGGGAGAGTTACGGTGTGGAGAAGCCCCAAAGAAGCCTACCAGCCAGACTGTTGCATGCCCAGAGTGAAGCATGGGGGTGGATCAGTTAAGGTTTGGGCTGCCATATCATTAGAATTCCCTTGGCCCCATACTTGTGCTAGATGGGCGCGTCACTGCCAAGGACTACTGAACCATTCTGGAGGACCATGTGCATCCAATGGTTCAAACATTGTATCCTGAAGGCGGTGCCGTGTATCAGGATGACAATGCACCAATACACACAGCAAGACTGGTGAAAGATTGCTTTGATGAACATGAAGGTGAAGTTGAACATCTCCCATGGCCTGCACAGTCACCAGATCTAAATATTATTGAGTCACTTTGGGGTGTTTTGGAGGAGCGAGTCAGGAAACGTTTTCCTCCACCAGCATCACGTAGTGACCTGGACACTATCCTGAAAGTAGAATGGCTTTAAATCCCTCTGACCACTGTGCAGGACTTCATGGTGGTATATGTCATTCTCAAGACCAACTGACGCTGTATTGGCCGCAAAAAGAGAAAATTTCAACATTTTCTAGAAAAACATCTAAACAATTATAAAAATATAGACAAATCAATTATTCAAACGTGTCTATTCAATCTGTGTTGGAGCTTGAGGGGTTAAGTGGAAGCCTGTGAGTCTGTGTCTCCCCCTATAAGGACTGTGTATAAGGGTCACGGTTCCCTACTGTTAAAAGCCATACTGCTTACTACTGTAACAATAAGAATACACAAAAAACATTAACAACAGCAAGGGCCTCAGAACAGAACCTTGAGGGTCACCACATTGCATTACATTTTCAACTGTTAAGTAAGACCCCCATCATAGGTGAATATATGTAACGGTATACATATATGTTTACTATCATAACAATAAGAATACACAACAAACAGAATGGATTTTTATCTTTTAAGCTTCCTAACAACAACAACAAGGCTCCTAGAACAGAGCTCTGAGGGACGCCACATGGTATTCTATGTTCAACTGTTAAGTAGGACCTCAATCATGGGTCAGGATATGTAACGGCCATATAGTTTACTATCATAACAATAAGAATACACAATAAATGTTCATATTTTTCTTGTTGCCCCTCCTCTTTCATGTTTATTGATCTCAGTCTATCCAGGCAAAGTCCATAATCAATTATGGAAAGAAAGAAAGACAGTGAGAGAGTTAGTGGATATTTTGTGCCAACGCAGTTGTGTTTCATGTCGGAACCCATGAAAAAAGAAAAGAAGGAAATGAGAAAGGTGAAGAAAACAACACAATGAAGGAATTGGAAGGAGGGGCCGTCCATTACTCGGCAGGACTTCGGAAAACCAGACGGAGAAATAAATAAAACAGCCACATCTGGTCACAGCCGGACGCTGCCTTCCTTCCCAAAACCCAAATCCGCAAACTACATTTCCCATAATCCCCTTCATAAACACTGCTTTAGCGACTGCCTCAGCTGGGAAGCCTCTCTACGTGATATAACACAGCTGTGTCGTGGCGGCCGCAATATCGGAGATGAAAGAGGCAATAACGGAGATTATTTTTATTGTTCTTAGAAGCAGCTGTGAGAGAAAATGATCAACGTGAAAAAAGTTTCGGGCTTCCTGGACAAAAATAAACCCATCCAAACAAAAACCCCCAAAATTGCTCCCTTCTGCATACATACCTGGTGCCCGGCCACTTTATCAGAAACCTCATAGGTCTACAAGTCAATCATAGTAAGAATACACAATCAACAGAAAGCATTTCTATATTATAAGCTGCCTAACAACAACAACAAGGGCCCTAGAACAGAGCTTTGAGGGACACCACACTGCATTCTATGTCCAACTGTTAAGAAAGACCTCAATTATGGGTCAGTGTATGTAACAGTCATATAGTTTACTATCATAACAATAAGAATACACAATAAACAGAAGGCATTTCTATCTTATAAGCTGCCTAACCAAAACCACAAGGGCCCTAGAACAGAGCCTTGAGGGACACCACATTGCATTCCAAGTTTAACTGTTAAATAAGACCCCAATCATGGGTAGGTATATGTAACGATCATACATTTTACTATCATAACAATAAGAATACACAATAAACAGAAAGCATTTCTATCTTATATGCTGCTTAACAACAACAGCAAGGGCCTCAGAATAGAGCCTTGAGGGACACCACACTGCATTCTATGTTCAACTATTACGTAAGACCTCAATCATGGGTAGGTATATGTAACGATCATACATTTTACTATCATAACAATAAGAATACACAACAAACCGCAAGCATTTCTATCTTTTAAGTTGCCTAACAACAACAACAAGGGCCCTAGAACAGAGCTCTGAGGGATGCCACCTTGCATTCATTGTTCAACTCTTAAGTAAGACCTTAATCATGGGTCAGTATATGTAAGGGTCATACAGTTTACTATCATAACAATAAGAATACCCAACAAACAGAAAGCATTTCTATCTTTTAAGCTGCCTAACCAAAACCGCAAGGGTCCTAGAACAGAGCCTTGAGGGACACCACACTGCATTCTATGTTCAACTATTAAGTAAGACCTCAATCATGGGTAGGTATATGTAACGATCATACATTTTACTATCATAACAATAAGAATACACAATAAACAGAAAGCATTTCCATCTTATATGCTGCTTACCAACAACAGCAAGGGCCCTAGAATAGAGCCTTGAGGGACACCACACTGCATTCAATGTTCAACTCTTAAGTAAGACCTCAATCATGGGTAGGTATATGTAACGATCATACATTTTACTATCATAACAATAAGAATACACAACAAACAGAAAGCATTCCCATCTTATATGCTGCTTACCAACAACAGCAAGGGCCCTAGAATAGAGCCTTGAGGGACACCACACTGCATTCTATGTTCAACTATTAAGTAAGACCTCAATCATGGGTCTGTATATGTAACAGCCATACAGTTTACTATCATAACAATAAGAATACACAATAAACAGAAAGCATTTCTATCTTTTAAGCTGCCTAACCAAAACCGCAAGGGTCCTAGAACAGAGCCTTGAGGAACGCCACATTGCATTCCATGTTTAACTGTTAAATAAGACCCCAATCATGGGTAGGTATATGTAACGATCATACATTTTACTATCATAACAATAAGAATACACAATAAACAGAAAGCATTTCCATCTTATATGCTGCTTACCAACAACAGCAAGGGCCCTAGAATAGAGCCTTGAGGGACACCACACTGCATTCTATGTTCAACTATTAAGTAAGACCTCAATCATGGGTCTGTATATGTAACAGCCATACTGTTTACTATCATAGCAATAAGAATACACAATAAACAGAAAGCATTTCTTTCTTTAAGGCTGCCTAACCAAAACCGCAAGGGTCCTAGAACAGAGCCTTGAGGAACGCCACATTGCATTCCATGTTCAACTCTTAAATAAGACCTCATGGGTCAAGCAGCTGTGAGAGAAAATGATAAACGTGAGAAAGTTTTGGGCTTCCTGGAGAAAAAATATCCCAACAAACCCTCAAAAATCAATCCATTCTGCATACATACTGCACTCTCCACTGCCCGGCCACTTTATCAGAAACCTCATAGATCTAGGAGGGATATCCTACAAGTCAATCATAATAAGAATATACAACAAACAGAAAGCATTTCTATCTTTTAAGCTGCCTAACAATCGAAAGGGCCCTAGAACAGAGCCTTGAGGGACACCAACTTGCATTATATGTTCAACTATTAAGTAAAGGTTTGTTTACCAATTAGAAGTTGGTTTAGATGTGAGAGCTCAAGTTCCCCAGCTTGTTTTATAAATTTTCTACGCCACCTTTAATGGGGCTCCGGTTACACTCTGATGTCTGTACAAGCAGCAGCATTTAAGGTGGAACATTAGATTAAGGAACTGGCCAATAGGAACTTTAGAGAATCAGATGGACTGCAGTCTGAAAGTGTAGCTCCTATATGGTCAGTGGAGCTGATACAGTGGACAGTGTGTGTAGAGAGTCTACGGCATCTTCAATAACTTGTGCTCAAGGGTTGTTTTCTCTGGACATTAACTGAATGAAGGGGGGCTCTGATGTCTCGGCAGTGCTGTCAGCGTCAATAGCGGCAATTACTTCCAGATGACTCAATCAGGTTGGAGAGCAGACTGTTGCTCTAGATTCTGATTGGAGGAGGATGAGAAGGTTGTTAGATCAGTCCGGTCAATGGTTTTCTAGACTGCAGTACTGATTCAACACAGTCAGTATTCAATAGTTTGGAAGAACCAATCAATGTGGCAAACCAGTTTAAAGCCAGTTTCAAAAATAATAAGTTGGTGTACATACCCAGGCTGGGAGGTGGCCAGGGTCACCCTAAGCGATGTACGGTCACCCGGCTGGTCAACCCAGTTATGCAAAGTGAGACATGGCCAAGGGTGTAAGAGCGAGTTTGACATTGGAGGGGGGACGCATTTGCTAATATGAATCATAGCCCACTCTACCCTCTTTTAAACAGTTTCTGTGCTTTCATTCTTGGGAGGACATGTCCCCCCCATCCCCCCTGGGCTCCTACGCCAATGGACATGGCTATCAAATGTGGCGTGAGGACTCAAACGATGATGCACATACTGAGCAGCTAGTCTTTGCATTATGGGGCTACTGTAATGTTAGCCTGCAACACTGGCCACCTACAGTTATAGGCACCTAAATACATTTCTTGGGGCCAGTGTCCCCTAGAAGTTGTTTACCTTTTTATTCCAGGAAATACTGCACGTCATTCATCTGGTGGTGGATTTCATTGACTTTAGCCTATTTATTCACAGGAGAAGGTTTCGTTGGAATGTTTGGAATGTTTTCATGACATTCTCTGGACCAACTCATCCATGTGGAACCGATTTGGCTTTGAATCCATCCTTGCAGGTCACGTACATCATGCACGCTGATTGTCTTCTCTGGGGCGGATGGGATCTTCCAGCAAGACAATGTTGTCCCACGTTGGTTGGAAAAGCTGACCAAGACTTCCAAGCACTACCCTGGTCCCCCTAATTCCCCAGACTTGAACCCAATTGAGCATCTGTGGGACAACTTGGATGGTGGTGTTGGCTCTATGGATCCTTCTCCACGCTGCCTCCAGCAGCTGTGGGATGCACTGCAGTCAGCATGATACCTCCAGATACCTGTGGCCACCTACCAGGACCTTACTGAGTCAGAGCTTCTCTATAGGCTGACCAACATGGCCCAGTGTGACAACTGGGTTGTACATGTTGGAGATGTTCTTCCAAGCATATCTGAAATTATTATTGATATTGGACTCAAATGGCACACCAAGGACTCTACCCTAGATCCGAGCCCTAGAACCGAGCCTTGAGGGACGCCATATTGCACTCATTCAGAAAAACCTTCGTTTACAGTAGAAAAACTGTCAAGTAAGGCCTAAACCAATGCGAGAACCAGAGATTAAAGGATATGGGTGATAGATAAACAATCTTTTTTCTGTTTTTCTTTTTCTTTCATGTTGATTGATCTCTGTCCATCTAGAGGAGTTTGAGACCGATTTCAAAAAGTAAGGCAAAAATTGAAAAAGAGACCACGAGGGGTCCACTAGTGGATATTTTCCATCAATATGGTTGCAGTACATGTTCAGTACTTGTACCTTTCCTGGTTCTGGTACAGCCCTGAGACTCAGCAAAGCTTACCAATCGCGGCAGAGACCCCTGCGTCCAGTCCATACTGGTCACCTAGCCGTCCAGCTAAAGGTGGCAAGCCCTTATTATCTTATTTTATCTGTAGACAAACCTACTCTTGCGTCCACTCGCGTACAATCCAGCCCTGAAGCTTTGAAAGTGTGATAAGGGTCCATGAATGGTCAACAGAGAAAAAGAGACCACAGCTCACCGCACTGAAGCTCGTCTGCTCCGTCCTCACAGTCCTTCTGACCGTCGCACAGCCAGCGGGTGGAGATGCAGTGACCGCTGGGACACGCAAAGTGACCGTCTGCACACACCTGACCTGTGGAGGCTGACAGGGGGCGGGAGAAACAAACAAGGTCAGCCTGAGGGAGACGTTTTAAGGGGTCAATCAGGGACAAATTGAAAGGGCATTTTAGAAGACCTTCCTTTGTTATGGCCCACCTGTATGTGTGGGAAGCAGCTGGTGCTTATATAGACTAAATCAACAATCCTGCTCAGTGAGGTCCACATTTAACCTGACAGAAGGTTGGAGGTTCTTGGAAAGTTGACTTCAAAGCGAAGGTTTGGCATGCAGTATAGATTGTGACCACCAAGGAGCCAGATTAAGACCCTTTGGAGCCGCTGGCCAGTAAAGCTATAGTGCCCAATCCACAAGAAACCACTGGTAATCACTGAAATTTAATTATTTAATTGAAAAGGCCTTGAGATGGTTCTAGTGAAGTTTGGAGGTTCTTGGAAAGTTGACCTCAAAGTGAAGGTTTGGCATGCAATATTGATCAGGACCACCAAAGAGCAAGATTAAGACCCTTTGGAGCCGCTGGCCAGTAAAGCTATAGTGCCCAATCCATAAGAAACTACTGGTAGCCCACTGAAAATGAACACGTCCAACTACAGATTGTTGGGTCTGATCGTGTGATTCGGTCTTGTATACAGCTTTTTGATTGGATGCACAGATTCGGAACAACAACTAATTTTTTGGGAATTTTTTCCCATAGAGAATGAATAGGATGAAAAAGCGCATGCCAATTTACTGAACTTCTGCTCGACCGCCAGAAACCGTATCTTATACACTGACTTTGGGCAGACCCCCGACCACGACTGCAGTGTTGGTTTGACCCCCACTCGTCTATTTCTCGTTTTTTCCCCATCCCTCTGTTTCCCCCATAGAGTCCCATTCATTTTCCCATTCGTTACGTATTAATATTTCAGAGTTCAGAAGTTCAGTGTGTTAGTTCTGGTCTGCTAGAGTCATTAGTAAAGATGTTCTTGCTGTGTATTGGCAAGAACCTGGCGATACAACACGTATCATGATACAGCAGTCACGATATAATATTTCAAAATATATTACGATACTGCAAGTAAAGTGATATACTGTGATTTTTCAATCCCTACTAATAAAACACACCACTGTATGAACAGGTTTATCAATGCTTCTATTAGCATTGCGCCCCTGTGCTGCTTGTTAATGTTGGAGTGGAGCTGAAAATGGATTACAACTCTGCCATCTAGTGGTCAGAGGTTTAAATACAACACACAATGACTGCCAGGAATCTGTGTATTGCTACTATTATTGAGAATCGATACAGTATCACCAGACATAATATTCCGATATTTGATATTTTCGATATTTTCTTACACCCCTACAAGTGTATATGGCCACGTCTAAAAATGACCCTTATGGTAGATGGGGCCACATTCTGGGTCCCCCAGTGTCCATAGAAATGAATGTAGTTGAAATGAATGTAGTTTTACCAAACAGGCCTTGAAACTGCACTCTGAGAGCAACCAACATCTCCCCCACCTCCACCCCACCATGTTCCCCAGAGATTACCCCCCCCCCCACTAAATATTTAGCTAGAACGTTTCCAGACGGATCCAGCCCGAGCTAAAGGATCTACATCTTTAATAAGCCGGGATGCATTCAGCCTGAGCGTGAGCCACATGCAAATCCACGGCCGCGCCACGCTGTTACTCGGAACGGCATTCTCTTCTCGCAATGGTGCCTGAAAAACAAACAAACAAACAAACAAACAAACACACCCACACAGGCGGGATGAACCGGGAGAAAACAAAAAGGAGAGAGAGGGAGCGTACCGCGGCAGTGCGCTTCATCAGAGAAGTCTCCGCAGTCGTTGGCTCCGTCACACAGCCAGTGAGGGAGAACGCAAAGAGAGGTGGAGTTACACCTGAGGAACACAGCGCCGCGCTCCCGCACGCCCAGACGGTGGTAATCCACACAGTCCAGGATACCTGCAAGCACCAACACACAGCGGGGGTCAGGTACTCACTTTATACATATATTATACTGCCATGAGTAATCAATAACCCATCTAAACCAGTCAGGTGTATAAAACCAAGCAGCTAGTCAATCAGACTGCTTCTACACACATTAGTAAAGAATGGGTCTCTCTCAGGAGCTCAGTGAACTCCAGCGTAGTACCGTGATAGGATGCCAGTCCAGTCATGAAGTTTCCTCACTACTAAATATTCCACAGTGGACTGTCAGTGGTGTTCTAACAAAGTGGAAGTGATTGAGAATGACAGCAACTCAGACACCAAGTGGTAGAACACGTACAATGACAGAGCGGGTCAGCGGATGCTGAGGAGCATAGTGCACAGAGGTCACCAACTTTCTACAGAGTCAATCACTACAGACCTCCAAACTTCATGTGGCCTTCAGATCAGCTCAAGAACAGAGAGTAGAGAGCTTCATGGAATGGGTCTCCATGGCTGAGCAGCTGCATCCAAGCCTTACATCACCAAGAACAATGCAGAGCGTCGGATGCAGTGGTGTAAAGCACGCCGTCACTGGAGTCTAGAGAAGTGGAGACGTGTTCTCTGGAGAGACCATTTGGATGAGTCTGGGTTTGGCGGTCGCCAGGAGAACAGTACTAGTCTGACTGCATTGTGCCGAGTGTAAAGTTTGGTGGAGAGGGGATTATGCTATGGGGTTGTTTTTCAGGAGGTGTTTCAGTGAAAGGAACTCTCAATGCTTCAGAAGAGACTTTGAACAATTTCATGCTCCCAACTTTGGGGGGACAGTTCAGGGACGGTTCCTTCCTGGTCCTACATGACTGCCCACCAGTGCACAAAGCAGCTCCATTAAGACATGGAGGAGCGAGTTTGGTGTGGAAGAACTTGACTGGCCTGCACAGAGTCCAGACCTCAACCTGATAGAACACCTTCAGGATGGATTAGAGTGGAGACTGCGAGGCAGACCTTCTCGTCCAACATCAGTGTCTGACCTCACCAATGTTCTTCTGGAAGAACGGTCCAACATTCCCATAAACACTCTCCTAAACCGTGTGGAGAGACTTCCCAGAAGAGTTGAAGCTGTTATAGCTGCAAAGGTTGGGCCGACATCATATTAAACCCTATGGGACGTCACTCAAGTTCCTATGAGTGGGAAGGTGGACGAGTGAATACTATTGGCAGTACAGTATATATATATATATATATATATAAACCCGCACACATGCAAACAGCTCTTACTGCAGTTCTTCTCGTCAGAAGCATCTGCGCAGTCGATGATCTGATTGCACCAGGCAGCCTGCGGCACACACACCCCGTCTGCACAGCGCCGCTCTGCAGCCGAGCATGAAGAACCTGGAAACAAACAGATGGCTAGAACAATCTAGAACTGCAAAAATCATTAAAGCCAGCTGTCAAAAAACAAAGACCTCAGCAGCGCCCATCAGCTCAAACCAGCAAACACCTTAATCAAATCCTCACAGCTATGTTCAACATCAGTACCTCACCCCATTAATACTCTTAAAATCTTCACAGCTGTGGTTAACAACAGTAACTGACTTTACTAACACTCAATCAAATCCTCACAGCTATGGTCATCAACAGTAACTGACCTCACTAACACTCAATCAAATCCTCACAGCAATGTTCCAACATCAGCACCTGACCTCACTAACACTCAATCAAATCCTCACAGCTATGTTCCAATGTCAGCACCTGACCTCACTAACACTCAATCAAATCCTCACAGCTGTGGTTAACAACAGTAATTGACTTTACTAATACTCAATCAAATCCTCACAGCTATGGTCAACATCAGTACCTGACCTCACTAACACTCAATCAAATCTTCACAGCTATGTTCCAACGTCAGTACCTGACCTCACTAACACTCAACCAAATTCTCACAGCTATGTTTAACATCAGTACCTGACCTCACCAACACTCAATCAAATCCTCACAGCAATATTCCAACATTAGTACCTGACCTTACTAACAATCAAATCCTCACAGCTGTGGTTAACATTAGTACCTGACCTCACTATACTCAATCAAATCCTCACAGCAATGTTCAACATCAGTACCTGACCCCACTAATACTCAATCAAATCCTCATTGCAATGTTCAACATGAGTACCTGACCTCACTAACACTCAATCAAATCCTCACAGCTATGGCCAACATCAATACCAGACCTCACACTCAATCAAATCCTCAGAGCAATGTTCAACATTAGTACCTGACCTCTCTAATACCCAATCAAATCTTCACAGCAATGTTCCAACATCAGTACCTGACCCCACTATTGTTCAATCAAATCCTTACAGCAATGTTCAACATTAGTACCTAACAACGCTAAACACCCAATCAAATCCTAACAGCAATGTTCAACATCACTATCTGACTTCACTAATACCCAATCAAATCCTCACAGCCATGTTCATTTCCGTAGAAACGCTGGAGTCTACAGACTTTCTGCTCAATTATCTGACCTGAATCTAAATCAGGGGCAGCGTAGAGTGAAGACCAATCTTCTCAACCGGCTGCTCATGCAGTGTCACACCGATTGACCAACTCTGCATATATGAGCTGGCATATGTCCACAATTGTCCAGCAGTGCTGTAGATGGACAGCAGACAGAAACGAAGGCATATTTTCCACCCCAAGAGCAGCAGAGCCAATTATGCTCTCAAATTCTTGGCCACAGACTGGGTCTTCAAGCCTGGGGTCAACACGCAACACTTCTAGGCAGTTGCAGCACACAGAGATCTTTGGTTCACTGTTTCTCGTAGCTGGTGGAGTTTTTCCCTCAGGCTGCTTAAAAATCTTAAATATTTACTTATAATAAAATTCTCAGTGCTGTGGGGAAAAAATATACTTCATACTACTATGGTTTGCTGAACGGGTGGAACTAAACTGCTGTAGGCTGAACGGTTGGAGCTAAACTGCTGTAGGCTGTATAGACTGCATGTACTGTGTGGTCTGTGCAGGCTATATGGACTATATAGAATGTATAGGATGTAGGCTTTGTATAGTTTGTCTGGGTTGTATGAACTGTATACACTATGTAGACTTTGGGGACTGTATGGGCTGTGTAGGCTCTATGGACTGTATGAGCTCTATGGGCTGTATAGGCCGTATAGACTTTATAGACAATATAGGCTGTATAGACTGTATAGGCTATATGGACTATAGGACTGTATAGACTGTAGGGACTATATGGGCTCTATGGGCTCTATGGACTGTATGTGCTGTATAGGCTGTATGGACTTCATAGACAATATAGGCTGTATAGACTGTATAGGCTATATGGACTATATGGACTGTGTAGGCTGTATAGACTGTATGTGCTGTATGGACTGTATGCGTTGTATGGACTGTGTAGACTGTATAAACTGTATAGACTGTATAGACTATAGGGACTGTATGTGTTGTATGGACTGCGTAGACTGTATAAACTGTATAGACTGTATAGATTATAGGGACTGTATGTGCTGTATGGACTGTATGGGTTGTATGGACTGCGTAAATTGTATAAACTGTATACACTTTAAGGACTATAGGGACTATTGAGACTGCATGGGCTGTATAGACTGTAGGGATTGTATGGGAGGTATAGACTGTGTAGACTATAGGGACTGTATGGATTGGATAGACTGTACAGACTGTATGGGCTGTATAGACTATAGGGACTGTACGGGCTATATAAACTGTATACACTATAGGGCCTTTATGGGCTGTATAGACTGGAGGGGCTGTATAGACTGTATAAACTGTATAGGCTATAGGAACTTCATAGGCTGTATAGACTGTAGGGACTGTATGGGCTGTATAGACTGTATAGACTAGGGACTGTATGGGTTGTACAGACTGTAGGGACTGTATGGGCTATAGAGACTGTATAGACAGTAGGGACTGTATGGGTTGTATAGACCATAGGGACTGTATGGGCTGTATACACTGTAGGGACTGTATGGGTTATATAGACTGTATAGACTGTATGGGCTGTATACACTGTATAGACTGTAGGGACTGTATGGGCTGTATAGACAGTAGGGACTGTATGGGCTGCATAGACTGTATAAACTGTATACACTATATAGACTATAGAGACTACAGGCTCTATCAGGACTGTATGGGCTGTATGGGTTGTATAGACTGTATAGATTGTATATACTGTAGGGACTGTATGGGCCGTATAGACTGTATAAACTGTATTGACTATAGGGACTGTAAGGGCTGTATGGTCTGTATAGACTGTATTGACTATAGAGACTGTATGGGATGTATAGACTGTATGGGCTATATAGACTGTATAGACTGTAGGGACTGTATGGGTTGTAAAATCTGTATAGACTATAGGGACTGTATGGGTTGTATAGATTGTATAGACTATAGGGACTGTATGGGTTGTATAGATTGTATAGACTATAGGGACTGTATGGGTTGTATAGATTGTATAGACTATAGGTACTGTATGGGCTGTAAAAACTGTATAGACTATAGGGACTGTATGGGTTGTAAAAACTGTATAGACTATAGGGACTGTATAGGCTGTAAAAACTGTATAGACTATAGGGACTGTATGGGCTGCATAGACTGTATAGACTATAGGGACTGTATGGGTTGTATAGACTGTATAGACTATAGGGACTGTATGGGCTGCATAGACTGTATAGACTATAGGGACCGTATGGGTTGTATAGACTGTATAGACTATAGGAACCGTTTTTTATACCGTGGTGTAACTCTTATGGTGAGATCTGTCTGTGTTTTCATGGCATGAGATTCAGAGAGACATGCAAACTCACTATTGCAGAAGACTTCATCCGAATTATCACCACAGTCATCCACGCCGTCACAGAAGCGAGAGCTGGACACGCAGCGCTGGTTATAACAGGGCTTATACCCGCTTCTGCAGTTACGGTTCTCTGCAGAGAAGGAGCAACAGAAATGTTCAGCTTAAGCCTGAATTCAAAGCACAACTGTTGGTGACTTTTCACAATTGTTATTATTTTTGATGGAAGAAATCTTTATTGGCTAAATCAGCTTCCGACCCAACTGAGAAATTAGATTCGTGCAGCCTGTCAAACCGCAGCCCCAGTAATTATCTGTTCATACCAGGGAGATAAATTGGGGGCAAAAGGAAACATTTTTATACTCAATGACTGTCCATCTTGCTGAAAAGCTGTCTCTCCGGGCAGGAAGTGGACTTTAGATCTAAATACTTACTCCAACCTGACTAGAATATCCTGATTTGCTCTGTGGGTCTAGTTTACTGACTATCGCTTTCTATATAATCTGTATTTATTATGCTATATAGAAGTTTACTCATTAGTGTAGTAGGTGAAGTATACAAGTAAGCTCATTGGTGTAGTAGGTGAAGGATACAAGTAAGCTCATTGGTGTAGTAGGTAAAGTATAGAAGTGCATTCATAGTGTAGTAGGTGAAGTATAGAAGTGCACTAATTAGTGTAGTAGGTGAAGTATAGAAGTTTACTCATTAGTGTAGTAGGTGAAGTATAGAAGTTTACTCATTAGTGTAGTAGGTGAAGTATAGAAGTTTACTCATTAGTGTAGTAGGTGAAGTATATAAGTGTATTCATAGTGTAGTAGGTGAAGTATAGAAGTGCACTAATTAGTGTAGTAGGTGAAGTATAGAAGTTTACTCATTAGTGTAGTAGGTGAAGTATAGAAGTGTATTCATTGGTGTAGTAGGTGAAGTATAGAAGTGCACTAATTAGTGTAGTAGGTGAAGTATAGAAGTTTACTCATTACTGTAGTAGGTGAAGTATAGAAGTGTATTCATTGGTGTAGTAGGTGAAGTATAGAAGTGCACTAATTAGTGTAGTAGGTGAAGTATACAAGTGTACACTAAATAGTGTAGTAGGTGAAATACAGAAGTGCACTCATTAGTATAGTTGGTGAAGTATAGAAATGTACTTATTGTAGATGTATACTCAGTAGATGAGGTACAGAAGTATACTCAATAGGTGAGGTACAGAAGTATACTTAATAGGTGAGGTATAGAAGTATACTCAGTAGGTGAGGTATAGAAGTATACTCAGTAGGTGAGGTATAGAAATATACTCAGTAGGTGAGGTATAGAAGCTACAATTACACCTACCAGAGTGATGCAGTGGAATACTACTGATATCATTATATCTTTGGAATACTGATGCAGTGGAATACTACTGATATCATTATATCTTTGGAATACTGATGCAGTGGAATACTACTGATATCATTATATCTGTGGAATACTGATGCAGTGGAATACTACTGATATCATTATATCTTTGGAATACTGATGCAGTGGAATACTACTGATATCATTATATCTTTGGAATACTGATGCAGTGGAATACTACTGATATCATTATATCTGTGGAATACTGATGCAGTGGAATACTACTGATATCATTATATCTGTGGAATACTGATGCAGTGGAATACTACTGATATCATTATATCTGTGGAATACTGATGCAGTGGAATACTACTGATATCATTATATCTGTGGAATACTGATGCTGTGGAATACTACTGATATCATTATATCTGTGGAATACTGACGCAGTGGAATACTACTGATATCATTATATCTGTGGAATACTGATGCAGTGGAATACTACTGATATCATTATATCTGTGGAATACTGATGCAGTGGAATACTACTGATATCATTATATCTGTGGAATACTGATGCAGTGGAATACTACTGATATCATTAAATCTGTGGAATACTGATGCTGTGGAATACTACTGATATCATTATATCTGTGGAATACTGTCGCAGTGGAATACTACTGATATCATTATATCTTTGGAATACTGATGCAGTGGAATACTACTGATATCATTATATCTGTGGAATACTGATGCAGTGGAATACTACTGATATCATTATATCTGTGGAATACTGATGCAGTGGAATACTACTGATATCATTATATCTTTGGAATACTGATGCAGTGGAATACTACTGATATCATTATATCTGTGGAATACTGATGCAGTGGAATACTACTGATATCATTATATCTGTGGAATACTGATGCAGTGGAATACTACTGATATCATACTTGTGTTATAGTCTTCCTATACTATTGATCCGATGGCGGCTGTTGTAGGAATGTGAAGTCCACATTCGGGTTCTGATTCCAAACACGGCACTCCGGTTTGCGTCAGACACCGTTATCAGACCGGTCCAGGTTCGGGTTAGAATATAAACTCAGCTCGGAGCCTGAGGAGCTCCTCTGGAGGCTTTATGTTTCTCAAATCCAACCAGAACGAAATCTTTCCAGACAAGACCACTTAAGCTTCTGCGCACTCCATCTTCTTCAACCTTCTTGAGGAACGTCTATAGTAGTTCTGGTTGGCGGCCCAATGGAACTCGAACCAGGAAACTAGTCTGTATGTTTTGCACTTAGCACTGAGAGCTTATGGGTAAAGTGTGGACCCTTAGAGCGTAACGGTTGAAACACCCCCGCTGCTGGCCCCGCGCGCCTCATCCTCTCCGAACCGCCGAAACGGAATTGGTAATGCAGGTGCGGGCGGCGCGGCGGGTGGATGGCGGTGGAAAAGGGCAGGCGGGAAGGTTTCCGTATGCATTATTAATGACAGGAGGAAGCGGAATCCTGCAGGAAGCCGCAGGCATTTCCTGGCCCCAGGAACGGCAGACAGCGGCTTCCAGAAACAGATGTTCGCATTATGATGACTCTCGGGCTATTGTCTCTGACTACGGGCTCCGAGCGGGAGCCAAAATCTGCGGGCCCCGCTGCAGGGGGGGGAGCTTTTTAAAGCTGCTGCCTTGTGAGGTTGAGACACTATGGGTTTGGAACGCTGGGATCAAAATGCATAGATTTTTGCCTCTGGGGCAAAAACAAAGTCTCCCTTGCGTCCCGAGTCCAGACTGCTTTGGTGTCTCTCCAGCTTTTACCTTCCCTGTCGGAGAGTCTCTGTACACGCTCTGAACCCATGTTGTTGGGTTGCCAGTAGAAAAACTTTTCTTCCTTTGAAATGGTTGAGAGGGTGTAGTGTGGACTCTATAGACCTCAAAAACACTCACTGACCACTGTATCAGCTCCACTGACCATATAGGAGCTACTGGAGGAGTGCACTCATTAGTGTAGTAGGTGAAGTATAGAAGTGTAGTCATTAGTGTAGTAGGTGAAGTATAGAAGTGCACTCATTAGTGTAGTAGGTGAAGTATAGAAGTGTATTCATTAGTGTAGTAGATGAAGTATAGAAGTGTATTCATTAGTGTAGTAGATGAGAGTATAGAAGTGTACTCATTAGTGTAGTAGGTGAAGCATACAAGTGCACACTTAATAGTGTAGTAGGTGAAGTACAGAAGTGCACTCATTAGTGTAGTAGGTGAAGCATACAAGTGTACACTTAATAGTGTAGTAGGTGAAGTACAGAAGTGCACTCATTAGTGTAGTAGGTGAAGCATACAAGTGTACACTTAATAGTGTAGTAGGTGAGGCATAGAAGTTGTTTGGTTGCCAGTATATTGACCATATAGGAGCTACACTTACACACTGTAGTTCATCTGATTCTCTGTATACTCTATTATCCTGTTCTTCAATGATCTGGACCCCCACAGGACCACCACAGAGCAGGTACTATTTGGGCGATGGGTCATTCTCAGCACTGCAGTAACACTGACACTGGTGTGTTGTGCTGGTGCGAGTGGATCAGACACTGAGAATTGACCTTCTGGCCTTTACTGTCAGGAAACAACTACAATCCCAGAATGCTGTTCTCACCGCAGTACTGTCTCTTCTCGTCTGATTTGTCTTTGCAGTGGGGGACGCCATCGCACGTCAGCTGGTAGTCGATGCACCCTCTGTTTCCACACTCGAACTCCGAGTGCACATTACAGGAGGAGTTCAGCGCTGGGACAGGAGAAGAGAAGGACCCGCATCAGAAAGAGCAACAGCGATACAACCACAGTAACCGACCCCACCCCCGTGACGGGGGTCCTTTGGTAATGTTACGCACATCCTTCAAACATTACATTTACCTGTGAAATTAACTATCATAGCTCGACAATAATATTATACATCCTGTAACAGGATAAATCAGACTGTAACATTACAAATTATCAGTGACATTACAAAACTCAGCCTGTAACATTACACATTATCCATAATAGAATATATCAGCCTGTAACATTACACATTATCTGTAACGGAATATATCAATCTATAACATTATACACTATCCTGTAACATACATTATTGTAATAGAATATATCAGTCTGTAGCATTATACAGCATCCTGTAACAGGATAAATCTGCCTGTAACATTATACATTATCGTAACAGGATATATAAACTTGTAACATTACACATTATCGTAACAGAATATATCAGTCTGTAACGTTACACAACAAACTAACAAAATAAATCAGTCTGTAACATTACACATCAGCCTGTAATATTTTAATGTACCAGCGAGTAACATAACACACTGTACTATCTGTAGCATTATAAAAACATTACATCAGTATGTAACATTAGAAAATTAACAATGCATTTCCTGTAACACTACAAACATTGTGTAATTTCACCCTGTAACATTACTAAAGTCACCCTATAACACTATCAGTTACCCTGTAACACAATCAGGTACCCTGTAGCATTGTAAATCACACTGTAACATTATAAAACTCAGCCTGTAACATTCTGAATCACCCAGTAACATTACAATACTCAGCCTGTAACATTCTGAATCACCCGGTAACATTATACAACTCAGCCTGTAACATTATAAATCACCCAGGTACATTACAAAACTCAGCATGTAACATTCTAAATCAGCCAGTGACATTACAAAACTCAGCATGTAACATTCTAAATCACTCAGTAACATTACAAAACTCAACATGTAACATTCTAAATAACCAAATAACATTACAAAACTCAGCCTGTAACATTCTAAATCAGCCAGTAACATTACAAAACTCAGCCTGTAACATTCTGAATCACCAAATAACATTACAAATCATCCAGTAACATTACAAAACTCAGCATGTAACATTCTAAATCACCCAGTGACATTACAAAACTCACTCTGTAACATTCTAAATCACCCAGTAACATTACAATACTCAGCCTGTAACATTCTGAATCACCCGGTAACATTATACAACTCAGCCTGTAACATTATAAATCACCCAGGTACATTACAAAACTCAGCCTGTAACATTCTAAATAACCAAATAACATTACAAAACTCAGCCTGTAACATTCTAAATCAGCCAGTAACATTACAAAACTCAGCCTGTAACATTCTGAATCACCAAATAACATTACAAATCATCCAGTAACATTACAAAACTCAGCATGTAACATTCTAAATCAGCCAGTGACATTACAAAACTCACTCTGTAACATTCTAAATCACCCAGTAACATTACAATACTCAGCCTGTAACATTCTGAATCACCCGGTAACATTATACAACTCAGCCTGTAACATTATAAATCACCCAGGTACATTACAAAACTCAGCATGTAACATTCTAAATCAGCCAGTAACATTACAAAACTCAGCATGGAACATTCTAAATCACCCAGTAACATTACAAAACTCAGCCTGTGACATTCTAAATCAGCCAGTAACATTACAAAACTCAGCATGTAACATTCTAAATCAGCCAGTAACATTACAAAACTCAGCATGTAACATTCTAAATCAGCCAGTGACATTACAAAACTCAGCATGTAACATTCTAAATCAGCCAGTAACATTACAAAACTCAGCCTGTGACATTCTAAATCACCCAGTAACATTACAAAACTCAGCATGTAACATTCTAAATCACCCAGTAACATTACAAAACTCAGCATGTAACATTCTAAATCACCCAGTAACCTTACAAAACTCAGCATGTAACATTCTAAATCACCCAGTAACATTACAAAACTCAGTCTGTAACATTCTTAATCACCCAGTAACCTTACAAAAGTCAGTTTGTAACATTACATATCATCCTGCACTTGTACTGTGTGGTGCTGTGAATACAGTATGTGGCTCTGGAGGAGCGTTATTTCATCAGACTGTCCTGCATATGGAAAACTTTTCCTGACTCTGGACGTCTCCCTGTTAAATGAGGCTTTTCCTTCTTTAGCGTTAGCTGCTGCCCTGTTAGCCTGCACACCTGCTCATTTCCTGCACTTCTCTTACAGCCTGCGGCTCCATATCTATATCTATAACACGCAGCATTCATATTTATAGACCTGCTCAGAGCACAGCCTCCAGACAGACAGCACTACACAGCTCTCAGCACTACATCAGCTATTACAGAGAGAGAGAGAGAGAGAGAGAGAGAGAGAGAGAGAGAGAGAGAGAGAGGAGAGAGAGAGAGAGAGAGAGAGAGAGAGAGAGATAAAGAGAGAGACAGAGAGAGATATAGAGATACAGAGAGAGAGAGATATAAAGAGAGAGATACAGAGAGAGAGACAAAGAGAGAGACAGAGAGAGATATATAAAGAGAGAGATATAGAGAGAGATACAGAGATATATAAAGAAAGAGATATAGAGAGAGACAGAGAGAGATACAGAGAGAGAGAGAAAGAGAGAGATACAGAGAGAGAGATACAGAGAGATATAAAGAGAGAGATATATATAGAGAGAGAGATAGATATAAAGAGAGAGACAGAGAGAGATATATAAAGAGAGAGATATATAAAGAGAGAGATATAGAGAGAGACAGAGAGAGATATATAAAGAGAGAGATATAGAGAGAGACAGAGAGAGATATAGAGAGAGAGATATATAAAGAGAGAGATATAGAGAGAGATATAGAGAGAGATATATAAAGAGAGAGATATAGAGAGAGACAGAGAGAGATATAAAGAGAGAGACAAAGAGAGACAGAGAGAGAGAGAGAGAGAGACAAAGTGAGAGAAAAAGTGAGATAGAGATAAAGCGAAACAGAGGAATAGAGAGTGTCAGACAGAGAGAAAGAGTGAAGGAAAAAGAGACATAGAGAGAGAAAGAGAGAGATATAAAGAGAAAGAGAGAGATACAGAGAGTGAGAGAGAGTAAGAGAAAAAGAGAGAGAGAGAAAGTGAAAAGGAGAAAAAGAGAGATAGAGAGATATAAAGAGAGAGAGAGACAGAGAGAGAGAGTAAGAGAAAAAGAGAATAAGAGAGAGAGAGAGAAAGTGAAAAGGAGAAAAAGAGAGATAGAGAGATATAAAGAGAGAGAGACAGAGAGAGAGAGTAAGAGAAAAGAGAAAAAGAGAGAGAGAGAGAAAGAGAAAGTGAAAAGGAGAAAAAGAAAGATAGAGAGAGTGTCTGCTGCTGTAGGAGAAAGAGGAGTTTGTCTGGAGGTTCAGGTGCGTCTCATCTGAATAATTTCACATTTAATTAAAGAACAAAAACTCTGTACAGTTCTAAACAGCTGAGAAGAACGTCTGCAGGGTAGAGAGAGAGAGAGAAAGAGAAAGAGAGAGAGAAAGAGAGAGAGAGAGAGAGAGAGAGAACAGAGTAACAAAGCAGACAGCAAGAGAAACAGACACATGGAAAGAGGAAGAGTTAGCGTTAGAGGTGTGAGAGAAAGAGAGAGAGAGAGAGAGAGAGAGAGGGAGAGAGAGAGAGGGAGATAACAGAGTGAGAGAAATACAGAGTTAGAGTTAGTGCTACAGAAAAACAGAACGTGTGAGAGCGAGAGATTCACTGGAGAGAGAAAGAAAACGAATAGTTTAGTAAAAGTCTGTCAGGACGTGTTCAGTGTGTAAAGTTTACTTTCAGCTCTGATGCTACGAGGCTAATGTAGCTATCAAGTAATGGCCCCACCAATTAGATAGATAGATAGATAGATAGATAGATAGATAGATAGATAGATAGATAGATAGATAGATAGATAGATAGATAGACAAATAGATAGATAGATAGATAGATAGATAGATAGATAGATAGATAGATAGATAGATAGATAGATAGATAGATAGACAAATAGATAGATAGATAGATAGATAGATAGATAGATAGATAGATAGATAGATAGATAGATAGATAGATAGATAAAAAAGTTAAAGGAAGAGAGAGAGAGATATATATATTGAGAGAAAAAGAGAGAGAGACAGAAACAGAGAGATAGATAGATAGATAGATAGATAGATAGATAGATAGATAGATAGATAGATAGATAGATAGATAGATAGATAGATAGATAAAAAAAGTTAAAGGAAGAGAGATATATATATATATATTGAGAGAAAAAGAGAGAGAGACAGAAACAGAGAGATAGATAGATAGATAGATAGATAGATAGATAGATAGATAGATAGAAGGAACTGAGAGATAGATAGATAGATAGATAGATAGATAGATAGATAGATAGATAGAAGGAACAGATAGATAGATAGATAGATAGATAGATAGATAGATAGATAGATAGATAGATAGAGTGTACAGGACTTACATACACATCTGTTATCACTCAGTAGTACCCGCTCCCCCCGACAACTGCAGGTCACTGTCCCGCGGGCGGTCAGCAGGCAGAGGTCATGGCAGCCTCCGTTATTCACGCTGCAGGGAGAAACTTCACCTGGACAGAAGAGGAGAAGAAGAAAACAGCCCTGAACCGCGTCTCCTCACTTCCTCTGCGGCTACAGCAGAGCCAGTGAACAGACATGAGCAGGTGAGATGGTACCAGGTGAGGGACCATGACTGGGTTCAGAGGAGCTCCACCAAAGTCCCAGCACGGACACCACAAACGTCAAACGTTCTCAGAGAACCATCAAACAAGGACTGAGAGATGGAGATCTACTGTAAGTATTAATACTCTAATAATACTGTGAGATCATTCCAGAAGCCACGGTTGATTGTACTCAACCTTCAAGCCTTCAGACACCACCACATGAGAGAGCATCACGCTACAGTGGGCTCTGGAACACTTCAGAAAACCATCATCACTTCATAGGAATCTATTATCCTGTCCAGTTTTTCCTTTTCCTTTAGAGTGTGTTGGAGCGTAAACATGCTGCAAAGGTTACAAGATGATGTCATCTCGTAACACAGTCCTTATTGCCCGCCTACCTTAGCTTGCTTCAGCACACCCTTAAGCAACGTAGAGCGATTGCTGGAGGTCGTGTAGGAGCAGAACCCTCTTAGAACAGAGTGGGTGAGCTGATCTCCACATTTAACCCATCTGGGTGAGTGTGAAACACACACTAGAGAACAGACACACTAGGGGGCAGTGAGCACACTTGCCCAGAGCAGTCCTACCACAGCACCTTGGGAGCAGTCAGGGGTTTGGGGCCTTGCTCAAGGGCACTTCAGTCATGTCCTGTCGGTTAATGGGATTGAACCAGCAACCTTCTGGTCACAAGGCTGGTTCCCAAACATCCACCCACTGCCCTCCAGCCCACCACTGCCCCCCACTCCACGACTGCTCCTCCAGCCCACGACTGTCCTCCACCCCATGACTGCCCCTCCAGCCCATGACTGCCCCTCCACCCCACGACTGCTCCTCCAGCCCACGACTGCTCCTCCAGCCCACGACTGCCCTTCAGCCCACAACTGCCCTCCACCCCTGACTGCCCTCCACCTCACGACTGCCCTCCAGCCCACGACTGCCCCTCCAGCCCACGACTGCCCCTCCAGCCCACGACTGCGCTCCACCACACGACTGCCCCTCCAGCCCACGACTGCTCTTCAGCCCACAACTGCCCCTCCAGCCCACGACTGCTCTTCAGCCCACAACTGCCTTCCAGCCCACGACTGCCCCTTCAGCCCACAATTGCCCCTCCAGCCCCTGACTGCCCCTCCAGCCCACAATTGCCCCTCCAGCTCATGACTGCCCCACCAGCCCACGACTGCCCCTCCACCCCACGACTGCCCTTCACCCCACTACTGCCCTCCAGCCCACAACTGCCCTTCAGCCTACGACTGCCCCTCCAGCCTACGACTGCCCTCCTGCCCACGACTGCGCTCCACCACACGACTGCCCCTCCAGCCCACAATTGCCCCTCCAGCCCACGATTGCCCTTCCAGCCCTCAAATGCCCCTCCAGCCTTCGAATGCCCCTCCAGCCCACGACTCCCCTCCAGTCCACGACTGCCACTCCAGCCCTCGAATGCCCCTCCAGCCATCGAATGCTCCTCCAGCCCACGATTGCCCCTCCAGCCCTCAAATGCCCCTCCAGCTTTCGAATGCCCCTCCAGCCCACGACTCCCCTCCAGTCCATGACTGCCCCTCCAGCCTTTGAATGCCCCTCCAGCCCACGACTTTCTTGTTGATGGCAAGGAATCACACAGTGTTGGGATTTGGGCTGGAATGCTGACCTCACCGCTCGGAGCGTTACCGTTTCACGGAACATCGAGGAGAAAGCTTCTTAGCGGCTTCGTCTCTGGGAGGGAGCGCCGCTGGAGGATTTGCGTGCTCAGGACTACATGGAGATCTGGATCCCTTCCGTCACCGCCGGCACCCCGCGGACCATTCACATCCCCCAGCCTGAGCCCCGTGGACGTGTGCCTGCAGAGGCGGGAGAGGGGCTGTTTGCGTAAAAGGTGAATTGAAGCCCAAGCAATCAAGAAACGCACCCATGGGGGTCATGCGGTGCGATCGGACGCGGTGCTCCAGCAGCGATTAGTAAGATTACACGGTGCATTTGCACGTTTCCGCTGAGCTTGGTGAATTTGCAGGTAAGAACTTGGCCGTGGACTTCGTTCCGGAGAGTGCTGCAATTATGAACCCTGTACGAGTGGATAATGACCGGTTTACCGAAAGCAGTGGCGCCGCAGGACAACTGGTTCCAAAGCCAATGGCCGGCGCAGGTCTGCACTTAAAGCAGCGGGAGAGATCGCCGCCACTTCAGAGAAGCCCTCGTTTCCCTGTTCCGCGTACATATGAGAAGGATGTTTATGTTTTACTCACGTAAACACGGTCACGTAAGCGCCCGCAAGTGATGTGTCCAGTCAGCGGCAAATACTATTAATGTGCAATACAAGGCAGAAGGACACAGAGAAGTAGGTGACATCATTGGTGCAGTGCAGACTTAAATATCAACTAAACTGCAAAGGGGATATAGTACATAGTATATAGTATATAGTATATATACAGTAGTATAGTATATCCTCGCTGTCCAATGAAAAACGTGTCTCCGTTTTGGTCGAATTTAAGTTTTCAACATCATTTAAACACGGCAATGGTCGTTTACACTGTGTGACAATTTCATGATGAATGGACCAATAGAAGTGCTCCAAAATAGCTTGGAAAGAATTCTGGTTCCATTGACTTCTATTGAAAGTAAGGTAAGTTTTTGGGCTCTCCTGTGAAGCTGGAATTTTGGAGATGCTTGTTCTTCATTGGACAGCAAAGATATAGTATATAGTGTTCTGCTGGTGTGAGTGGAGTGTTTAAACACGGTGTCCACTCACTGTCCACTCTATTAGACACCTCTACTACTTGCTGGTCCACCTTGTAGATGTCAAGTCAGAGACAGTAGCTCATCTGCTGCTGCACAGCTTGTGTTCACGGGACACTGTTGGCTGGATAGTTTTGGTTGGTGGTCTATTCTCAGTCCTGCGTCTGATCCACTCACACCAGCACAACCCACACTAAATAACACACCACCACCACCATGTCCAGCGTCACTGCAGTGCTGAGAATGATCCACCTCCCTAAAAGTACCTGCTCTGTGGTGGTCAGAACAGGGTAATAGAGTATATAGGGAATCAGATGGACTATAGTCTGGAGGTGTAGCTCCTATATGGTCAGTGGAGCTGATACAGTGGAGTAGTTTGGCTCTGCTAATGTCCTTCAGTCCATGTTTATGGTTGACGGTGAGTCATATAGTGTCAGAGATAGTGTCACCACATCATCAAGATGACCGAACATCTCCATATGCCTTGCAGGCATGGAGTTAGCACCATGCTAACTGGGCTCCATTACATGTTAGCTACATTTGTGGTCAGTGTTGGGGGGAGGGTTGTGTCTAACTGCCGCTTTAATGTGGGCTTCAATTGTAAACATAGCTCCAGACACCCCCCCACCCCCACCCCTAAAACACCCCGCCTCTCCTGCATGTGACTCACAGCTGTGCGTGTCATTAGCCACGGCGGCGAGGCCCATGGGCTGCTGAGGACTGTCTGCTCTCAGCACCGTCACATCCGCTCCGGTGAGTTTATCGCTCCGCATCACCGCGCGCCGCTCCCAATCCGACCAGAACAGGAAGTCTCCGTACAGCGCAAGGCCGAAGAACGTCCCGGGACCTGCCGTGACCACCAGCTGTGGAAAAAAACAACAAACAAACAAACAAACAAAATCAACACAAACATCATTGCATGTACTGCTCGATAGCAACAGACATTAGCATTTTGTATGACAGTCACAATGTCCCCTCTGAAGTGTCCACCTGCGTCTGTCTATGTTTCTGTCTTCTCCTTATGGACCTCACTACACACACACAGCCGACTCTCCACTAACCTCTGTAGCAGCAGTAACAGTACACACACACACAGCCGACTCTACACTAACCTCTGTAGAAGCAGTAACACTACACACACACACAGCCGACTCTACACTAACCTCTGTAGCAGTAACACTACACACACACACAGCCGACTCTACACTAACCTCTGTAGCAGCATTAACACTACACACACACAGCCGACTCTACACTAACCTCTGTAGCAGCAGTAACACTACACACACACACACACAGCCGACTCTCCACTAACCTCTGTAGCAGTAACACTACACACACACAGCCGACTCTCCACTAACCTCTGTAGCAGCAGTAACAGTACACACACACACAGCCGTCTCTCCACTAACCTCTGTAGCAGTAGTAACTCTACACACACACACATAGCCGACTCTACACTAACCTCTGTAGCAGTAGTAACACTACACACACACAGCCGACTCTACACTAACCTCTGTAGCAGCAGTAACACTACACACACACAGCCCACTCTACACTAACCTCTGTAGCAGTAGTAACACTACACACACACAGCCGACTCTCCACTAACCTCTGTAGCAGCAGTAACACTACACACACACAGCCGACTCTACACTAACCTCTGTAGCAGCAGTAACACTACACACACACAGCCGACTCTACACTAACCTCTGTAGCAGCGGTAACACTACACACACACAGCCGACTGGACACTAACCTCTGTAGCAGCAGTAACAGTACACACACACACAGCCAGCTCTACACTAACCTCTGTAGCAGCAGTAACACTACACACACACAGCCCACTCTACACTAACCTCTGTAGCAGCAGTAACACCACACACACACACAGCCAGCTCTACACTAACCTCTGTAGCAGCAGTAACAGTACACACACACAGCCAACTCTACACTAACCTCTGTAGCAGCAGTAACACTACACACACACAGCCAACTCTACACTAACCTCTGTAGCAGCAGTAACACTACACACACACAGCCGACTCTCCACTAACCTCTGTAGCAGTATCACTACACACACACACAGCCAGCTCTACACTAACCTCTGTAGCAGCATTAACACTACACACACACACAGCCGACTCTCCACTAACCTCTGTAGCAGTATCACTACACACACACACAGCCAGCTCTACACTAACCTCTGTAGCAGCATTAACACTACACACACAGTGAGAGAGAGAAGCTGAACTGTCAGGGCTGTAATGCTGAATATTGATTGATTTTTTTTGTTTGTATAATTGATGTGGTTTTTGCACTTTTTCAGTTTATTTATTCAGAGTCTACGTTTCTTTAATTCATGATATCGGACCCCTGCTGTTCGGGGACGGACAATGAATAAAACAAGCTTGGGCCTAAAAATGACCGCTGCGTATATCGGCCGCGTCCATTAGGAGACGGAGTGTGAGCGTCCAGCAGGCCGGAACAAGCCTGTCACCGGGGGTGAACCGCCCTGTCACACTACACTCACTGCATCCTCCATTACTGACCACATTATAAAAGATTAAGCTGGGACTGTGGGCGGCGGGAGGGGGAGACTGCGCACACACACACACACACACACACACACACACTTACGCACACACACACACATACAGACTGAGATGGTCTGAACATCTCATATAAAACTACATGCTGGGACGCTAAGGGTTAACTCTTCACTTCAATAACACAGTAAGGATGTAGTACTGTGTACTGTGGGTGAATGAGTGGGAGAGTGAGAGTGAGAGTAAGTGAGTGAGTTACTAAATGACTGAACGGGTGAGTGATTGTTTGAATGAGTGGGAGAGTGAGTAAGTGAGTGTGTGAATGAGTAAGTAAGTGCGTTAGAGTAAGTGGGTGAATTAGTGAGTAAGAGTGTGAGTAAGTGAGTGAGTTACTAAATGAATGAGTAAATGACTGAATGGGTGAGTAAGTGAGTTAGAGTGAGTGAGTGGGTGAATTAGTGAGTGAGAGAGTTATTAAATGACTGAGTAATTGAATGAGTGAGTGAGTAAGTGAGTTAGAGTGAGTGAGTGGGTGAATTAATGAGTGGGTGAAGTAAGTGGGTGAATAAATGAGTGAGTGAGTAAATGAATGAGAGTGAGTAAGAAAGTGAGTGAGTGGGTGAATAAGTGAGTGAGTAATTAAGTCAGTAAATGATTGAGTGAGCATAAGAGAGTGGGTGAGTGAATGAGCGAGTGAATAGGTGAGCGACTGAGTGAGTTAGTAAGACGGTGAGTGAGTGAGTGAAAGTGCGAGTGAGCAAGTGAATGACTGAGTGGTTCATTAAGTTGAGTAAGCGATTGGGTGAGTGAATAAGTAGGCAAGTGAATAAGGGAGTGAATGAATGGGTAAGCGAGTGAATGAGGGAGTGGACGAGAGTGGGTGAGTGGATGAGTGAGTAACAGAGGGAGTGGCTAAGTAAACGAATGAGTGAGTGGGTGAGTGAGTGACTAGGTGAGACTAGTGAGAGAGTGAATCACCTGAAGGCTGGGTGTGGAAATCCTTCTCTGACACGACTAACTCAGCCGAACCCGCGCGACCCCACCAGGTAAACATTAATAGATTGAAACTCCTCCAGCAGATCTAACCAGGCTACCTGTGTAGGTGTATCTGACCCTGGCTGTAGTGACCACTGACCTTTGGGATGCATTAAAATCTCCACCGTTAAGAAGCCTGGATCTGGGACGGCACTTCAAAGGCTTTTTAAATGCCTTGCTGATCAGTGGTATTCACTCAGGCCGCTCAAATCCCAGCTCTCGACTCGCCACTACACGACAGATCAAAACCCTGACTCAAACCTGAAACCTCTTCCTCATATAGAGCAAGAAACACAGCGCGAGCCCACCAGGAGGAAACAGGGAGACCACGAGACCATCTACACCACGAGAGATAAAGATTTCTTAAATTCAGCTGTTCAACCACTAGCTGGGTCATCCAAAAGGTGGAGAATTTCAGAAGAGGGGACGGTGTCATCCAGAGAGGTGGAATCTTTCCAAAGTGGAGTGAGGAGGGGTCACCCAGAGAAGCGGAGACTTCAGAAGTAAAGAAGGGGAGGGGTCACCCAGAGAGGCGGAGATTTCAGAAGTAAAGAAGGGGAGAGGTCACCCAGAGAGGCGGAGACTGCAGAAGTAAAGAAGGGGAGGGGTCACCCAGAGAAGCGGAGACTTCAGAAGTAAAGGGGGAAGAGGGGTCATCCAGAGAAGCGGAGACTTCAGAAGTAAAGAAGGGGAGGGGTCACCCAGAGAGGCGGAGATTTCAGAAGTAAAGGGGGAAGAGGGGTCATCCAGAAAGGTGGAGTCTTTCCAAAGTAAAGAGGGGAGGGGTCACCCAGAAAGGTGGAGCCTTTCAGAAGAGGGGACGGTGTCACCCAGAGAAGCAGAGTCTTTCCAACGTAAAGGGGGGGGGGGGGGTCCTCCAAAGAGGTGGCGTCTTTCAGAAGTAAAGGGGGCGAGGGGAAGTCTTTCAGAAGTAAAGGAGAAGGGGTCAGCCAGAGAGGTGGAGTCTTTACAAACTAAAGAGGAGGAAGGCTCTCCCAGAGAGGTGGAGTCTTTCAGAAGTAAAGAGGGTGAGGGGTCATCCTGAGAGGTGGAGTTTTTTTTAGAAGTAAAGGAGGGAGGGGGCACCAAGAGAGGTGGAGTCTTTCCAAAGTAAAAAGGGGAGGGGTCAAATAGATAGGTGGAGTTTTTCAGAAGTAAAGGGGGGAGGGGTCACCCAGAGAAGCACAGTCTTTCCAACGTAAAGGGGGGGGTGTTACCCGGTCATCCAGAGAGGCGGAGTCTTTCAGAAGTAAAGGGAGCGGTGTCACCCAAAGAGGCGGAGTCTTTCCAAAGTAAAGAGGGGAGGGGTCACCCAGAAAGGTGGAGCCTTTCAGAAGAGGGGACGGTGTCACCCAGAGAGGCAGAGTCTTTCCAAAGTAAAGAGGGGAGGGGTCACATAGATAGGTGGGTCTTTCAGAAGTAAAGGGGGAGGGGTCATCCAGAGAGGTGGAGTCTTTCAGAAGTAAAGAGGAGGAAGGGTCTCCCAGAGAGGTGGAGTCTTTCAAAAGAGAGGGGAGGGGGCTCCCAGAGAGGTTGTGGTCTATTAGAATGAAGAAGGGAAGGGGTCTCCCAGAGAGGTTGAGGTCTTTCAGAATCAAGAAGGGAAGGGGTCTCCCAGAGAGGTTATCAACAAACATTTCTATAGTCGGCATTATTCCTTTTGGGGGGTATTGGTGGACATGAACTGGGTGACCTGCAGATCTGTGAAGCTCCATTGATGCTAAACTAGATATATGGGTTTTGGAGAAACATATGCTGCAACCAGACGAAGTCTTCTTCTGATTCATTGGAAGATTAACAGTAGAGCTGATCACAGAGCTGAACAGCAACCTACTGTAACTCTACTGAAATGTGTCGCATCAAATTAAAATTGAGTAAATCTAGTAAGTATAGGCTTTACATGATCTTCACATCATTGCATTGCATGTTGTTATACACAGTTTGCACAGCATCCCAATGGGCTTGTATATAGAACCCTATTTAACTCTTATATATACAAAAAAGCGGGTAACATAAAATTTTCCATAATAAAAGTTCCATTGAAGCCAAATTACGACTACGGTGTGCCAAAACCTTTTTAAATAAGAACAACAGGAAGCAATTCATGGAAATGAAAAGACTGGCAGGTGTAGATAGCAGAACACTAACTCGCTCATGGCAGCTTCCTGAACCTGCTGAGAGAGAATAACAGGAACAACAGGATCTCTAGTGGATCTCAAGGCCTCCTGAAGACCAGTCTGCCAAGATCTCGTCACCTCACATTAACACCCACCCTAGTGGCCTCACGGGCCGTCTCCTCCCAGAACAATTCTCACTTTTTAATTGGGAGCCTGGCAGGTCGTTTGATTAGCATACTGGATGTCATTAAAAATCTGATGGATGCTGGGAGTCCCAAATGCCAGCGTTCAACCACAGGGATAAAGGGCTGAATGGTTCAGCCTGGAGCTCAAGAACAGCAGAAGAGAAGCTTTTCTCCAAGTTCTCATTCCCATTTTACTGCAGAGTGAAAAGTTGGTTGGTCGTTGGCTACTGTTACAATTACACTTTGCCCCCTTAACCCTTTACCATTATTACTGTTGGTGCTCTATTCCAAATTTTTGCTTGAGTGAAAAGTTGACAAGACCATTTCTGCTGCCTGGGTCTTGTGACTAGAAGGTCACTGGTTCGATCCCCTAGACCAACAGGACACAACTGAAGTGCTCTTGAGCAAGAGACCTACTTTCAACTGCTCCCTGGGCACTGTGGATAGGGCTGCTTACTGAGAAAAAGTGCCGGATACTCAAGTATCTGCACAACCCATCGTAACCACATCTCTCTAGCAAGCCCAGGCTGCCGTCTGAGAAGTTCAGTGTGTACTTCTCCTCTAGACCAACAAGACACGACTCAAGTGCCCTTGAGCAAGAGACCTATCCCCCAACTGTTTCTTGGGAACTGTGGGTAGGGTTGTCGTCCAAGAAGTACAGTGTGTACTTCTCCCCTAGACCAACAAGGCACGACTCAAGTGCCCTTGAGCAAGAGACCTACCCGCCAACTGCTTCTTGGGCACTGTGGATAGGGTTGTCATCCAAGAAGTACAGTGTGTACTTCTCCCCTAGACCAACAGGACATGACTCAAGTGCCCTTGAGCAAGGTACCCAACACCCAACTGCTCAAGGGCACTGTGGATAAGGTTGCTCACTGAGAAAGGCTGCCGTACAAGTAGTACAGTGTGTACTTCTCCACTAGACCAACAAGACACAACCGAAGTGCCCTTGAGCAAGAAACCTACCCCCCAACTGCTTCTTGGGAACTGTGGGTAGAGTTGTCATCCAAAAAGTACAGTGTGTACTTCCTCCCTAGACCAATAAGACATGACTCAAGTGCCCTTGAGCAAGAGATCTACCCCCTAACTGCTTCTTGGGAACTGTGGGTAGGGTTGTTGTCCAAGAAGTACAGTGTGTACTTCTCCCCTAGACCAACAAGACACGACTCAAGTGCCCTTGAGCAAGAGACCTACCCCCTAACTGCTTCTTGGGAACTGTGGGTAGGGTTCTCATCCAAGAAGTACATTGTGTACTTCTCCCCTAGACCAACAAGACACGACTCAAGTGCCCTTAAGCAAGAGACCTACCCCCCAACTGCTTCTTGGGAACTGTGGGTAGGGTTGTTGTCCAAGAAGTACAGTGTGTACTTCTCCTCTAGACCAATAAGACACGACTCAAGTGCCCTTGAGCAAGAGACCTACCCCCCAACTGCTTCTTGGACACTGTGGATAGGGTTGTTGTCAAAGAAGTACAGAGGGTACTTCTCCCCTAGACCAACAAGACATGACTCAAGTGCCCTTGAGCAAGAGACCTACCCCCCAACTGCTTCTTGGGCACTGTGGGTAGGGTTGTCGTCCAAGAAGTACAGTGTGTACTTCTCCCCTAGACCAACAAGACATGACTCGAGTGCCCTTGAGCAAGAGACCTACCCCCCAACTGCTTCTTGGGCACTGTGGGTAGGGTTGTTGTCAAAGAAGTACAGTGTGTACTTTTCCCCTAGACCAACAGGATATGACTGAAGTGGCTTTGAGCAAGAGACCTATCCCTCAATTGCTCCCAGGGTTCTGTGGACAGGGCTGCTCGCTGCTCCCGGCAAGTGTGCTCACTGCCCCCTAGCGTGTATGTTCACTAGTGTGTGGGTGTATCACTGCACGGATGGGTTCAATGCTGTGTGCAAACAGTTCTAAATTCGATTCATTGTTTGCCCTCTTAACCCTTTACCGTTATCACCGTGGGTGATCTACTCCAAACTTTTGCTGAAGTAAAAAGTTGGCAAGACCTCATTTCTGCTGCCTGGGTCCTTCACCTTGGCAGCAGATGCCACCCTACAAGGTGTCAGAAGATTGCTCGAGGTTCCCTGGCCACACAATCAATAACACCCTATCTGATATCCTCTTATTCTATAGGCTATTAGCAGGTTTACATCTGCAGGGTCTGGATATTTTCCCTAATGGACACGCGTCCATTGAGCAACCATGTGGAGTTTGGAGGAGATGTAAGAAGTTCAGAACGTGCGTGCTGATCTTTTGAAAGGCCGTCCACTTCGAGCAAGAAGAGGGCAAATTTCCACTTTCCGTTTCATTAACGGTGGGACATTAACGATCCCGGCGGCTTCTCTTCGGCCTTGGAAATTCAATGGGAGCCTCTCAGACTTGAACCCTTTTATTGCTTTATCTCTCGTCACAAAACACAGCCCTACAAAAGCCTCGAGATGGCGTGAGCGCGGGCCATTCAGAGCCGGCGCTCGGCGCTAATGCACTGAGAAAGAGCGGCGGATACTCACGTATCTGCGCGACCCGTCGTAATCACATCTCTCCAGCGAGCCCAGGCTGCCGTCCGAGAAGTAGAGCTTCTCGGCTCGGTGGTCAATGGCGAGTCCATTAGGCGTGAGGAGGCGTTCGCTAACGACGAGCCGGGCGCTCCGTCCCGAGAGGGTCGATCTCAGGATGCTCGGCCTTTTCTCGTTCCAGTTGGTCCAGAACATCAGGCTGAGGAAGAAGGAGAGGAGGGGAAGAAAGAAAACACCATCCATTTCGCCAGGATCATAAAAGAACATCGATTCATCTCAATCTCAGCGGCTTAGCGCTGTCGCCTTGCCGGGTTTCTCACGATCTGGCCGACACGGTGTGAAGATCTTTACATCACACGTCTTTTCTAAAGCTGCCTCTTTTGAAAAGGCTTCTAAAGGGTTGAGGATTTCTGGGGAGGTTTAATAGATTCCAGCTAAATGTTATCAGAACCGTTTGCACATCAAATCTGGAGCAAAAATCTGAATAACAGCCAGAAAGCTTAACATGTATGTGTTTGTCCGGGATTAGCATGCAGCCGCTTTCAGATTCCTCTGTTCTCAGAGTTCCACAAAAGCACAGCGTCGGCCTTGTCCACGCTAACGCTGCCCTGGCTCACTTTTACTGAACAACTCATAGTGGATACTGAATAATTCATACTGGATCTTGAATAATTTGTAGTAGCTACTGAATAATTTATAGTAGATACTAAATAACCCAGAGTAGAAACTAAATAATTCTTAGTAGCTATTGAGTAATCTTACTTGATGTTTCATAATTCATACTGGATATTGTATAATTCGTAGTAGATACTAAAAAATCATAGTAGATACTGAGCAATTCATACTAGTTACTGAATAATTCATAGTAGTTACTAAATAAATTCAGAAGAGAAACTGAATAATGTGTACTCGTTACTGAATGAGTCATACTGGATACTGAATAATTTGTAGTAGATACTCAAAAATAATTTTAAATACTGAGTAATATATACTAGTTACTGAATAATTCATAGTAGCTACTGAATAACAGAGTAAGAACAGAATAAGTCATACTGCATACTAAATAATTTATAATAGATACTAAAAAAATCATAGTAGGTACTGAATAATTCATAGAAGTTACTGAATAATCCAGAGAAGAAACTGAATAATGTGTAGTAGTTAATGAATAAGTCATACCGAATACTAAATAATATGCATAGGAAAAAAATCATAGTAGGCACTAAGTAATTCATACTAGTTACTGAATGATTCATAGTAGGTACTAAAAAACTGTAGTAGGTACCAAGTAATTCACACTAATTACTGAATAATTCATAGTAGTTACTCAACAACACAGAGTAGAATCGGAATAATTCGTACTGGATACTGAATAATTCATATGGGATGTTGAATCATTTGTGGTAGCTACTGAATAATTTATAGTAAATATTAAATAACTCATAGCTACTGAGTAATTCTTACTTGATGTTTCATAATTCATATTAGATACAAAATAATTCATAGTAGATACTAAAAAAAACATAGTAGGTACTGTGTAATTCATAGTAGTAGAAACTGGATCATTTGGGGTAGTTACTGAATTAATCATAGTGGATACTAAGTCCTTTGTGGTAGATACTAAAAGAAATTGTAGTAGCTACTGAGTAACTCTTACTTGACATGTGGATACCGAAAAATTTGCAGTAGCTGCTGAATCATTTATAATAGACACTTAATGAGAGTACGAACCGAATAATTCATAGTAGCTGCCAAATAATTTCTACTTGATGTTTAATAATTCATACGGGATAAGGAATAATTCATAGTATATACTAAAAATCTAAGTAGATACTGAGTAATTCATAGTAGTTACTGAATAATTTGTACTAGTTACTGAATAATTCATAGTGGATACTGAATAATAATTTACAGTAGCTACTAAATAAAAAATAGCCACTAAATAGAAGAAACTGAATAATTCGTAGTAGCTAGTGAGTAATTCCTACTTGATGTTTCATAATACATTCTGTACACTGAATAACTCATAGTAGACACTAAAACAATCATAATTCATTCATACAAGTTACTGAATAATTCATAGTGGATACTGAATAATTCATAGTAGTTGCTGATTTAGTCATACCGGATACTAAATAACTTGTAGTAGATACCATAATATCATAGTAGATACTGAAAAATACTTGCTTTATGTTTAATAATTCATACTGGACATGTAATAATTAATGGTAGATACTAAAAAAAAAAAGATACTGAGTCATTCATAATAGTTACTTAATAATTCATAGTGGATACCATATAATTCATAGTAGTTACTGAATTAGTCATACTGGATACTAAACTTGCAGTAGGTACTAAGTAATTCATAATACTTAATGACATACTGGATATTGAATAATTTATAGTACATACCAATTAATTCATACTAGTTATTGTAATAATTCCTATTGGATAAAATAAGTCATACTGGATGCTGAATAGTTTGTAGCAGACACTAAGAAAATCGAGTACATACAGAATAATTCATACTGTATATTGAATAATTTATAATAGATACTAACATAGTAGTTAATGACATATTCAATGTTGAATAATTCATACTGGATACTGAGTAATTATGGTAAAAAGATAAAAAGAAATTTATGCTGGCTACTAAATAATCTCAAGTAGTTACTGGATACTACATAGTAGTTACTGAATAATCCATAGTGGTTAATGAGTAAATCATACTGAGTAATTATGGTAATTATGTTTTGCCATACGTAGCTATATTTTATCAGATATTCACTGAGTAACTTGACCCACAGTTTTCATACTATCAACTCCATTCCATCTCCAGATTGTCTGGTCTGATTGTGTGAGTCGGGCTTGTATACAGCTTTTTGATTGGATGCACAGATTCTGGAAAACTACATTTCTTTCTAGAATTTTTTCCCATAGAGAATGAATAGGACCCACAATTCTTAGTGGGTACAAATAAAATCATATTGGTTACTAAATAATTTAAATGGGTACTGAATAATTTATATTAGTTACTGAATGACTCATACTGGCTACTGAATAATCCCTAGTAGTTACTGAATACTTCATAGTAAATATGAAATAATTCATAGTGGATACTGAATCATTTGTAGTGGATACAGAATATGTATAGTTAATACTAAGAAATTTATGCTGGCTACTAAATAATCTCAAGTAGTTACTGGATACTACATAGTAGTTACTGAATAATCCATAGTGGTTAATGAGTAAATCATACTGAGTAATTATGGTAATTATGTTTTGCCATACATAGCTATATTTTATCAGATTTTTATCAGACCCACAGTTTTCGTACTATCAACTCCGTTCCATCTCCAGATTGTCTGGTCTGATTGTGTGAGTCGGGCTTGTATACAGCTTTTTGATTGGATGCATGGATTCTGGAAAACGACAGTTTTTTCTAGAATTTTTTCCCATAGAGAATGAATAGGACAGAAAAGGGAACGCCAATCTACTGAACTTACACTCGACCGACAGACTCTGTTTCACATACACTGACTCAGGGCAGACCCCCGACCACGACTGCAGCGTTGGATCGACCCGCACTCGTCTGTTTATCTTTTTGTTCCATCCCTCTTTTTTCCCCTCATAGAGTCCCATTCATTTTCAAGGGCAGCCCAAACCTCAAGGTTTCGTTTGACCTACAGCCTCCAAACTGCCTGTACTCACTCAGGTCAAGTCCCCAAACACACGGACCTACTCTCCTCTACTAGTCGTTCATTCATCCCTCGTTCCTCACACTACTTAATATGCGTATCCAACAGGAAATACACATTTCCAGTAATAATAGTTGCTGGATAATTAGTACATACTATAGTACATACTAAATCAATTATCAATGAACAGATATTGAAGTATAGGCAGTAGTTACTGAGTAATTCATACTGGATACTGAATAACATAAAAGATACTAACAGTTCCTGGCTGTTGCTAACATGCCGTCTCGTTTCCGCCTGTCTCCGAGATCTACGAACACACAGCACTCCGTCCGCAAAGTGATCAAGCCTGGAGAGTGTGCGATGGCAGCTCGGAGTGTTCGACACCCTCGCGATGGTGTGATCGCGAGTGCTGAATCTATCAGACCCCTGAAACTGGCAGCGGGCTAGCACGAGGAGACTAGCGCGCTAACACACACACCGTCTTATTAATGCTGTCGCTGCAAAGCAGTCCGCCGGGACCGCGCCGTCCCCGTCCCCACCCTCGCTCACAACGCAACGCTGCGCTGACCGCCCACCAGAAACGAAGCGGCTAGCGAGTCTAAACTGGGCTGAAGTGTCGGCAGTTCAGACTAATTAGCACAAAAAACTCAAATCTCATCGTTCGCAGGTGCCAAAACATTGCAGCCCACCCACTGATATGTTACAGCCCCCCCCCCCGAAAAGGTCTCGGTTTTAATCACTGGTTGAAGTTCGCTAACGACTGAAGTCCATAACATTAAATCCATCTCCTCGTATCTACTCACACTGTCCAGCTTATTAGCCCTACTACCCTGTTCTTCAATGGTCAGGACCCCCACAGGACCACCAAAGAGCAGGTACTAGCAGGGAGGTGGGCCATTCTCAGCACTACAGTATCACTGGATGGTGTTAGTGTTGTGCTGGTGTGAGTGGATCAGACACAGCAGTGCTGTTGCTGGAGTCCACCAACCAAAACTATCCAGACAGCAGTGTCTTGTGGGCGGCGTCCTGTGTCCACTGATGAAGGACTAGAGAAGCTGTGCAGCAGCAGATGAGCTACTGTCTCTGACTTTACATCTTACAAGGTGGACCAGCAAGTAGTAGGAGTGTCTAATAGAGTGGGCAGAGAGTGGACACAGTGTTTAAACACTCCAGCAGCAGCACTGCTGTGTCTGATCCACTCACACCAGCACAGTGTTAGTGTAACTGCTGAGAATGACCCACCTCCCTCCCTGCTCTGTGGTGGTCCTGAGGGTATACAGAGAATCAGATGGACTACAGTCTGTAAGTGGAGCTCCTGTATGGTCAGTGGAGCTGATACAGTGGACAGTCTGTACACAGAAGAAGGTGGTGTTAATATTCTGGCTAGAGGAATCAGGCCTCCTGAAAAAGGATCCGGTTAGAATTCCACCTCGGCGTGCGTCGCAGGTCACGGCGTTCCGGATTCCGAGCGTTTATTAGGCGAGGAATCCGCCGGAGAGAGATGAATGCGCCGTATGTGGCAGCGAACGTAATTACTGCGGCGTAATTAGCGGCTCTGTCTCTTAATTGACCTCCGAAAGACACGCATTTCAAAACCACCAGTCGTTATCGGGAGGCGTATGTTCTCCAGCTTGAGAGAGACAGATGGAGCTGGAGGAGTGGAAGGAGGGCTGGGAGGAGCGGAACGTGGAGGATCTAGGTGGCGTATTTCATGTGTTTGATTCCATTCGGCCCTCAGAAAACAATACACGGCAACATTTACAGCAAGAAGAAAAATAAACATCACGTTTCAAACAATTCACCTCGTTGGTGGAGTAAACACTGAGTAATTCATACTGGATAATGAATCATTCATACTGGATATTGAGTAAATTATACTGGATAATGAATAATTTACACTGGATATTGAGTTATTCATACTAGACACTGAATAATTCATACTGGACATTGAGTAATTCATACTGGACACTGAATAATTCATACTGGACAATGAATAATTCATACTGGATATTGAGTAATTCATACTGAATACTGAATAATTCATACCGGATATTGAGTAATTCATATTAAATACTGAATATTCATACCGGATATTGAGTAATTCATACTGGATACTGAATAATTCATACTGGATACTGGGCAATTCATACTGGATACTGAATAATTCATAATGAATACTGAGTAATTCATACTGGATACTGAATAATTCATACTGGATATTGGGCAATTCATACTGGATACTGAATAATTCATAATGAATACTGAGTAATTCATACTGGATACTGAATAATTCATACTGGATATTGAATAATCCATACTGAATACTGAATAATTCATACTGGATATTGAGTAATTCATACTGGATACTGAATAATTCATACTGGATATTGAGTAATTCATACTGGATACTGAATAATTCATTCTGGATATTGAGCAATTAATACTGGATACTGAATAATTCGTAGTAGATACTAATTTATTTTATAGTAGACACTGAATTGTTTAGAGTGGACACGGAATAATAGTGAAAACCGTAATTCATAGTAGACGTTGGATAATCTATACTGAATACTGAATAATTCATACAGGATACTGAGTTATTAATACTGGATATTGAATAATCCATACTGAATACTGAACAATTCACAGTGGACATTAAATCATTTATAGTAGATATTTAATAATTCATGCCAGGAATTGAATAATTTATAGTAGATACTAAATCATTCATAGTTGGAATTGAATATTATTACTGGAGACTAATTTATATTAGTTACCAAATAAGTCATACTGGATACTGAATAAATCATAGTAGACACTGAATAATTTATGCTGGTTACTAAATAATCCCAAGTTAACATTGAATAATCCATAGTATAAACTGAGTAATCCATAGTACTGAAAAATTTGTAGTAGTTTCTTGATATTTCATATTAGACCTTTAAATTATTAATATTGGATATTCAATAATTCATAGTGGATACTACATAACTCATGATGGTTACTGAATAATTTATAGTAGATGCTGAATCATTGACACTTTTTATTGAGTAATTCTTAGTGAGTACAAAATAAATCATATTGGTTACTAAATAATTTAACTGGGTACTGAATAATTTATAGTAGTTACTGAATGATTCATAGTAGATATGAAATAATTCATAGTTGATACTGAATCATTTGTAGTGGATACAGAATATGTATAGTTAATACTAAGTAATTTGTGCTGGCTACTAAATAATCTCAAGTAGTTACTGGATACTACATAGTAGTTACTGAATAATCCATAGTGGTTAATGAGTAAATCATACTGAATACTGAACAAATGATTGTGGTTAGCTAAAAAAATTGCTTAATTGAAAATGTTTATATTAATCTGCACCTGCTGCAGTGCTGAACAACTCTAGACAGTAACTGAATGCATTTGTTGAGTTACTCAAATAAAATGGTTAAGCCAGATGTATTTGGACAGCCCACACGAACAAGAAGGACAGAGAGACTAAAGGAAACCCCCACCACTGACTACTGAACCTCGCACGAGACACTCAGCAGAGAAAACACTTACTTCTGGCACTCATCCAACGCAAGCACATGCGGGTGGTCATCCTCAGCCATGCGGACCACCGTGTCCAGGTTGAAAGCATCCCGTCTGCTCTGGTCCACGCTGTGGCGTGTAATGGTGGCCGTGGTGGAACTCGTCCAGTACAGCACGTCCCAGCCGCGGTGATACGCCAAACCTTCCACTGAACCAACATCTGCAAAACAGATATAACCATTATTCACAGTGTGTACAGGTAACCTGTAACACTACCTTCACCTACCTGTGTACAGGTAAACTGTAACACTACCTTCACCTACCTGTGTACAGGTAAACTGTAACACTACCTTCACCTACCTGTGTACAGGTAAACTGTAACACTACCTTCACCTACCTGTGTACAGATAAACTGTATCACTACCTTCACCTACCTGTGTACAGAGGTAACCTGTAACACTACCTTCACCTACCTGTGTACAGGTAACCTGTAAAACTACCTTCACCTACCTGTGTACAGATAAACTGTATCACTACCTTCACCTACCTGTGTACAGGTAACCTGTAACACTACCTTCACCTACCTGTGTACAGATAAACTGTATCACTACCTTCACCTACCTGTGTACAGGTAAACTGTAACACTACCTTCACCTACCTGTGTACAGGTAAACTGTAACACTACCTTCACCTACCTGTGTACAGGTAAACTGTAACACTACCTTCACCTACCTGTGTACAGATAAACTGTATCACTACCTTCACCTACCTGTGTACAGAGGTAACCTGTAACACTACCTTCACCTACCTGTGTACAGGTAACCTGTAAAACTACCTTCACCTACCTGTGTACAGGTAAACTGTATCACTACCTTCACCTACCTGTGTACAGGTAAACTGTAACACTACCTTCACCTACCTGTGTACAGGTAACCTGTAACACTACCTTCACCTACCTGTGTACAGGTAAACTGTACTACTACCTTCACCTACCTGTGTACATGTAAACTGTAACACTACCTTCACCTACCTGTGTACATGTAACCTGTAACACTACCTTCACCTACCTGTGTACATGTAAACTGTAACACTACCTTCACCTACCTGTGTACAGGTAAGGAGCGTAAGGAGATTGTTTATTATGAAGTAAAGCAGGAGAAGAGTGGAGTCGTGTGAGAGTGTATAGTAAACATGTGTGCGGTGCTCCGTGTTTGGAAACAGCGATGCAGCTGCAACACCGGCGCGCTCCTGGTGTGTGGGCTGATGAAACTGGCGGGGAGGAGAAGAGAGGGGCGGCGAGGGGCGGCGGGATTGAGCGTAACGAGGCCAGGCAGGAGGTGCGGCGTCCAGCTGCGAGCTGAAATGAACAACGCGATGCTGCGTGCTCCTGAGCTGCCACACGCACAGGGGCGGCGAGGGGGGCGAGGGGCGGGGGGACCAGGGTTTGGGGGGGACCTGCTGCAGCACCACAGCAGCAAACAACTTTCAGGCCTTAGCTGAGCATCTTCATACACTCAACCTTCAGTCAGAACAGAGGAATTTCTTCACCCTTTAAGAGCTGCCGAGAAACTGGGACTGCTAGACCACCAACAACGTCCCCATCAGATAGACAGCACCTTCATCTTTCAAGAGCTCCAGAGAAACTGGGACTCCCAACAACCACCTGGAAGACCTGCTAGACCACCAACAACTTCCCCTTCAGATAGACAGCAACATCATCTTTCAAGAGCTCCAGAGAAACTGGGACTCCTAGCAACCTTCTGGAAGCCCTACTAGATCTCCAATTCCATCCCAATCAGATAGACAGCACCTTCATCTTTCAAGAGCTCCAGAGAAACTGGGCCTCCCAACAACCACCTGGAAGACCTGCTAGACCACCAACAACTTCCCCTTCAGATAGACAGCAACTTCATCTTTCAAGAGCTCCAGAGAAACTGGGAGCCCTAACAACCACCTGGAAGATTCCATCCCAATCAGATAGACAGCACCTTCATCTTTCAAGAGCTCCAGAGAAACTGGGAGCCCTAACAACCACCTGGAAGACCTGCTAGACCTCCAATTCCATCCCCATCAAATAGACAGCACCTTCATCTTTCAAGAGCTCCAGAGAAACTGGGACTCCTAACAACCACCTGGAAGACCTGCTAGACCTCCAATTCCAGCCCCATCAAATAGACAGCACCGTCATCTTTCAAGAGCTTCAGAGAAACTGGGACTCCTAACAACCACCTGGAAGACCTGCTAGACCACCTACAACGTCCCCATCAGATAGACAGCAACTTCATCTTTCAAGAGCTCCAGAGAAACTGGGACTCCTAACAACCACCTGGAAGACCTGCTAGACCACCTACAACGTCCCCATCAGATAGACAGCAACTTCATCTTTCAAGAGCTCCAGAGACACTGGGACTCCTAACAACCACCTGGAAAACCTACTAGACCTCCAATTCCATCCCTTTCAGATAGACAGCAACTTCATCTTTCAAGAGCTCCAGAGAAACTGGGATTCCTAACAACCACCTGGAAGATTCCATCCCAATCAGATAGACAGCACCTTTATCTTTCAAGAGCTCCAGAGAAGATGGAACTCCTAACAACCACCTGGAAGACCTGCTAGACCACCTACAACGTCCCCATCAGATAGACAGCAACTTCATTTTTTGAGAGCTCCAGAGAAACTGGGACTCCTAACAACCACCTGGAAGACCTACTAGACCTACAATTCCATCCCCATCAGATAGACAGCAACTTCATCCTTCATCTTTCACCTACTGCCCGTAGGTGTGAGTGTGTGTGTGTGGATGGACTCTGCTGGACTGAGAATTGTCCACCAACCAGCAATTTCCAGACAACTGTGTCCTGTGGACGGTGTCCTGTGTCCACTGATGAAGGACTAGAGAAACACAAACTGTGCAGCAGCAGGTGAGCTACTGTCTCTGACTTTACATCTACAAGGTGGACCAGCAAGTAGTAGGAGTGTCTAATAGAGTGGAAAGTGAGTGGACACAGTGTCACTGCAGTGCTGAGAAAACCCAATAGGACCTGCTCTGTGGTGGTCCATTCATGGCATATGATTCCAGACTTTTGGCTGATGGTGGTGGAGCGTGAGGGTTTCCTCAGAATGGCTGGGGTGATGCGGTTGTTGAGGGGTCAGAGATTTATAGGGCTGCTAAATCTGCTCTATCCTCCTGCAGCAACGGCAACAAATCCGCTAAAGCCCACCTAAAGCCCACCTAAAGCTCCACCTGCAGCAGCGCGTCTCTGTTGACTTTACTGTTGACGTTGCTGTTGATTTTCAATCCGCCGACAGCACAGCAGAGCGTCCGACACGTTCAGCTCCAAAACAAACCTCACAGAGCTCTACACATACACAACAACACAGCCCTGACGACTCACTGCACAACTCAGCTTCAATACTCCACTAGCCCCGCCCATTCAGCCTGCAGCCTATAGCTGTTTAACTCCACACCCATTCAGCCTATAGCAGTTTAGCTCCACCCATTCAGCCTATAGCAGTTTAACTCCACACCCATTCAGACTATAGCAGTTTAACTCCACACATTCAACCTACAACAGTTTAGCCCAGCCCATTCAACCTACAGCCTATAGTAGTTTAGCTCCACCCACTCAGCCTACAGGAGTTTAGCTCCACCCCTATTCAGCCTACAGCAGTTTAGCTCCACCCCATTCAGCCTACAGCAGTTTAGCCCCACCCCCATTCAGACTACAGCAGTTTAGCTCCATCCATTCAGCCTACAGCAGTTTAGCTCCACCCATTCAGGCTACAGCAGTTTAGCTCCTCCCTCCATTCAGTCTATAGCAGTTTAGCTCCAGCCATTCAGTCTACAGCAGTTTAGCTCCACCCCATTCAGCCTACAGCAGTTTAGTTCCACCCCCATATAAACTATAGCAGTTTAGCTCCACCCTCCATTCATCCTACAACCTATATCAGTTTAGCTCCACACTCATTCAGCCTACAGCAGTTTAGCTCCACCCATTCAGCCTACAGCAGTTTAGCTCCTCCTAGTCTACAGCAGTTTAGCTCCACCCCCTGTCAGCCTATACCAGTTTAATTCCTAACCTGTTCAGCCTACAGCAGTTTAGCCCCACCCATTCAGCCTACAGCAGTTTAGCTCCACCCATTCATTCTACATCAGTTTAGCTCCACCCATTCAGCCTACAGCAGTTTAGCTCCACCCATTCATTCTACATCAGTTTAGCTCTACCCATTCATTCTACATCAGTTTAGCTCCACCCATTTAGCCTACAGCAGTTTAGCTCCACTCCTTTAGCCTACAGCAGTTTAGCTCCACCCATTCATTCTACATCAGTTTAGCTCCACCCATTCAGCCTACAGCAGTTCAGCTCCACCCATTCATTCTACAGCAGTTTAGCTCCACCCATTCATTCTACATCAGGTTAGCACCACCCATTTAGCCTACAGCAGTTTAGCTCTACTCTTTTAGCCTACAGCAGTTTAGCTCCACCCATGCAGCCTACAGCAGGTTAGCTCCACCCATTTAACCTATAGCAGTTTAGCTCCACCCATTCAGCCTACAGCAGTTTAGCTCCACCCATTCAGCCTACAGCAGTTTAGCTCCACCCATTTAACCTCTAGCAGTTTAGCTCCACCTATTCATCCAGTAATGTCAAATTACATCATGTTTTTGGATATTAAAGCTCACCAGTCTACTGAGAGCACGTGAGGGAATGAAGCGAAGCCGCGGCGGGGAGGCTTTGGTGATGTTCGGCTTTGGGATGTCAGGTGCTGACAGAAGCAGGAAGGAGAAATGAGGGAGCAGATTAGGGCTGGAGCGAGTTCGGCCTGACTGAACAGAGCCAACTTGTCAACACTAACCTTAGAAAGTGGGTGAAACAAGAGCTTCACGCCCGCTCGCACCTACACGAGCCTGACAGGCCTGTTACTGAGAGGACCCCTCATTGACCGCTGCCCTTCCCTGTAATAGCACTGCACTCAAAAAGTTCACAGACGAATCAACAAAAACCGTCCAAGAGCACTTCACCTCCAACTCGCCAAACTTCCCAGGAACACGAGGAGGAACCACCGAGAGGAACCAACTCTGGATCACTCAAACACTGTTCTGGAACATCATTGGTATTTACGTATTTATCAATGTTTAAACTCAGTTTAACTTTTTTTGGAGTTCCTCAAGGTTCTGTTACAGGGCCGCTGACACTCTTACCGTGCTGCATGTATGAAAGTTCTTTAGAGATGGTTCTGCAACCCTTTCCAGCCTGATCACCTAAACATCTCATGTTCTGAGCTTCCTCAGAATCTCCTTGATTGAAGATCTGAAGATCAGACTTTGAGAGACCGTCTGTTCTTTACATGTTCTTTGAAGACGAGACGTACGAGTTCAGAAATGTTTAACTGCTTAGAAGTGTGACCTTCCAGACCTTTACATGTCTTGGAGTGATCTTTGTTGGTGGACCATATCTGGGGGAGGGTACTGGTGGTCCTGAGTTACCTCCAGTACACAATCTGTCTGACTGTGGAATCCAAACTCTTTAGAGATGGTTCTAGAACCCTTTCCAGCCTGATCACCTAAACATCTCATGTTCTGAGCTTCCTCAGAATCTCTTTCTGAAGATCAGACTTTGAGAGACCGTCTGTTCTTTAAATGTTCTTTAAAGCCAGTCGTTAAGAGACGAGACGCATGAGTTCAGAGACGTTTATTATAATAATAATCTATCTATCTATCTATCTATCTATCTATCTATCTATCTATCAAGGTTTGGGCATCCCCAGTCAATTACTAGCTTTCTATTCATATCTATCTATTCATATCTATCTATCTATCTATCTATCTATCTATCTATCTATCTATCTATCTATCTATCTATCTATCTATCTATCTATCTATCTATCTATCTATCTATCTATCTATCTATCTAAGCTTTGGGCATCCCCAGTCAATTACTATCTATCTATCTATCTATCTATCTATCTATCTATCTATCTATCTATCTATCTATCTATCTATCTATCTATCTATCTAACAGTGAATATATATGATTATCTATGTGAGTTATGTGCAAAAGTTTGGCCACCCCCTGTCAAATTACATGTGAAATAATACCAAATAATAATAATAATAATAATAATAATAATAATAATAATAATAATAATAATAATATTTTTATAGATAATTTTATGCATGGTGTGTTTTAATGGCATATATTCAAAAGCAATTATCTATGTCTTATCTATCTATCTATTTATTTTATATATATTTATCCATGTGAGTTATGTGCAAAAGTATTAATATCAATAATAATCTACAGGAAGCACATGTTAATGCTTAGTTACTGTTTAAATTGCTGAATTTAACATACAGGAGATCAAATAAATTCTAAAACGCAGAGTTTACATAAAAGTTATAGCACATTAAAAATTTTATATTTTAATTTACCCCCCAAAAATGTATTAAACTACACAATCAAATAAAATTGGTCCAGTTTAATAGAAAATGCCATGTTTAAGAGTAATAAAGTTCATATTTCTGAGATAGGAGGTGTTACAGTGATGATTTATCCACAGTCATTTCCGAGCGCGCTCATATAGTGTGTAATCAGCAGCCAGGCGTGGGGTTATTAGGAATCAACTTCAGGCCTGTATGTATGTATACGGCTTTACTCTGACGGATCCTCCAGCGTCTCTCAGCTCATCCATCAGGCCGAGCAGCAGCTGGCAGCGCCCGGCTCCCCGGGTTAATCGCCTATTGATTAAGAGAGCAGCGCTGTAATCCTGACAGGGTTATGGCGCGATACATCAGCGCACCCAGACAAACGACCTGATCAGTCCGGGACGCGGCACTACGGAGAAATCACTCCTCTACCCTGGACTTACTCTCGCTGCACTCCCACTCACCATCAAGCTGGAGGTCTCGTTAACAAAACCCACACAGGAATATTAGTTAAATAAAAATAATAATAAATAAATAATGTAGGTGTTTCTAATAAAGTGGCCAGTTAGTGGAAGTACAAGGTGGGTGTTTCTAATAAAGTGGCCAGTTTGTGGAAGTACAAGGTTGGGGTTTCCAATAAAGTGGCCAGTTAGTGGAAGCATTAGGTAGGTGTTTCTAATAAAGTGGTCAGTTAGTGGAAGTACAAGGTTGGTGTTTCTAATAAAGTGGCCAGTTAGTGGAAGCATAAGGTAGGTGTTTCTAATAAAGTGGCCAGTTAGCGGAAGCATAACGTAGGTGTTTCTAATAAAGTGGCCAGTTAGTGGAAGTATAAGGTGAGTGTTTCTAATAAAGTGGCCAGTTAGTATAAGTACAAGGTTGGTGTTTCTAATAAAGTGGCCAGTTAGTGGAAGTACAAGGATGGTGTTTCTAATAAAGTGGCCAGTTAGTGGAAGTACAAGGTTGGTGTTTCTAATAAAGTGGCCAGTTAGTGGAAGTACAAGATTGAAGATTCTAATAAAGTGGCCAGTTAGTGGAAGTACAAGGTTGGTGTTTCTAATAAAGTGGCCAGTTAGTGGAAGTACAAGGTTGGTGTTTCTAATAAAGTGGCCAGTTAGTGGAAGTACAAGGTTGAAGATTCTAATAAAGTGGCCAGTTAGTGGAAGTACAAGGTTGGTGTTTCTAATAAAGTGGCCAGTTAGTGGAAGTATAAGGTGAGTGTTTCTAATAAAGTGGCCAGTTAGTATAAGTACAAGGTTGGTGTTTCTAATAAAGTGGCCAGTTAGTGGAAGTACAAGGATGGTGTTTCTAATAAAGTGGCCAGTTAGTGGAAGTACAAGGTTGGTGTTTCTAATAAAGTGGCCAGTTAGTGGAAGTACAAGGTTGAAGATTCTAATAAAGTGGCCAGTTAGTGGAAGTACAAGGTTGGTGTTTCTAATAAAGTGGCCAGTTAGTGGAAGTACAAGGTTGGTGTTTCTAATAAAGTGGCCAGTTAGTGGAAGTACAAGGTTGGTGTTTCTAATAAAGTGGCCAGTTACACCTGTATGTCTGGTAGATATGACGGAGTGTACAGGAACTTACTCTCGGCCAGGACGCGCCGCCCGGTCCAGTCGTCGTTGATGGTCTGTATGTTCCCGTAGTGGACGTCGCTGAAGAAGATGCGGTTGGTGGCAGCCGTGTTCTGCCGGTAGTCGAAGGCCAGAGCGATGATGTTTTTAAAGTAGGCGGGGTTCTCATAAGGCCTGAGGGGCGTGTTCCGAGAATTTCCCTGTGTGTCCGACAGGTGGGCAGTCCTCAGGGTGGTCCGCTCTGAGTATAGGAGATATCCTTCATATGGACGGCAGTGGAGGCCGTTCTGGGCCAGGTAACCATGGGAACACGAGCAGGACTTCTGGTTCCCCCCGAGAAAGAAACAGAGCTGCTCACAACCGCCGTTACTGCGACCACACGGGTTCGTACCTGAAAGAGAGCAGAAACAGAGACACAAGTTAGTGGAAGTACAAGGTGAGTGTTTCTAATAAAGTGGCCAGTTAGTGAAAGCACAAGGTGAGTGTTTCTAACAAAGTGGCCACTAACTGTTTCTAATAAAGTGGCCACATAGTTTAAGTACAAGGTGAGTGTTTCTAATAAAGTGGCCACTAACTGTTTCTAATAAAGTGGCCAGTTAGTATAAGTACAAGGTGGGTGTTTCTAATAAAGTGGCCAGTTAGTGAAAGTGCAAGGTGGGTGTTTCTAATAAAGTAGCCAGTTAGTATAAGTACAAGGTGGGTGTTTCTAATAAAGTGGCCAGTTAGTATAAGTACAAAGAGAGTGTTTCTAATAAAGTGACCAGTTAGTGAAAGTGCAAGGTGGGTGTTTCAAATAAAGTGGCCACAAACTGTTTCTAATAAAGTGGCCAGTTATTATAAGTACAAGGTTGGTGTTTCTAATAAAGTGGCCAGTTAGTTAAAGTGCAAGGTGAGTGTTTCTAATAAAGTGGCCAGTTAGAATAAATACAAGGTGAGTGTTTCTAATAAAGTGGCCAGTTAGAGAAAGTACAAGGTGGGTGTTTCTAATAAAGTGCCCAGTTAGTATAAGAACAAGGTGAGTGTTTCTAATAAAGTGGCCAGTTAGTATAAGTACAAGGTGAATGTTTCTAATAAAGTGGCCAGTTAGTATAAGTACAAGGTGAATGTTTCTAATAAAGTGGCCAGTGGGAGGAGCTACAAAGTAGGTGTTCTAATTTATCTTCATGACTGTGAGCGGCTCCTGAGTTGAAAATGCTGTGTTCCTGTTGTCGTCAAATACAGTGAACCTGAATGAGATGATTAAGTAGGGGCCACAAATCCGACAGGAGTTTTTTTTTTTTTTTTTCGGCCCCTCTTTTACATGGAACAGCGGGAAACGGGTGAACGAGTGTGATCATTAATCATAGCGAGTCCCCTCGCCACTTTACACTCGGGTGAAATTTGCACACCGTTTGAGAACTCTCGCCGGAGCATGACGTCTTATATTTTTATCACCGTTTTGCTAAAGTTTGATTGCGTTTGATGAATGGGGGCTGCCGTGGACTCTGCTACGGGGGTCATCTATCAGGGTCTGAAACGGCTTTGAGGCAGAAGTAAAGGAAATGAAGACATTAGGTGAAACCTCAACCTTTCTCCCGGTCTCGGTTAAACACTTTAACGTCTCTCAGGTTCACTCCGAGGCCGCTCCGGACCGTCATCGCATCTGAAGCGTTGTTCTTGGAGCTGCGGCGAACGGATCCATTAGCGTAGTTCCTGTAACATACAGCACAGCCGCACGGGATAATTAATGAGGCTCAACTAATTAAAAGAACACTTTAACCCACATTACAGCCGTTTCTGCTCGCCGTATGTTCGTGTTCTGTGGGATCAGGTTCACAGTATCATCGATAATAAGAGCTCTCAACCTCAGCTAATGAGACGCAGCGCTCAATAAACACTCCTATACACTAGAATATGATATATTAGTCCATAAACAATCTCAATAAACAATCTCATATATTAAAAACGTAGATATTAGTTCATACATAACCACAATCGACAGTTATATACACTAGAATAAGATATATTAGTCCATAAATGACCTCAATAAAGACTTCAATAAACTAGAACAGGAGATATTATTCCATAAACAGCCTCAATAAACACACAGATATACTAGAATATGAGAAATTAGTTCATAATCCAAATTAATGAACAAGCTTATACACTAGAATAGGAGATAATGGTATATAAACAGCATCAATAAACATTTATATACGCAAGAATAGGAGACATTCATCCATAAACACCCTAAATAAACACTCCTATAGACTAGAATAGGAGACATTAGTCCATAAGCACCCTCAATAAACACTCCTATACACTAGAATAGGAGATATTAGTCCATAAACACCCTTAATAAACACTCTAATACACTAGAATAGGAGATATTACTCTATAAACAGCCTCAATAAACACTCCTATAGACTAGAATAGGAGACATTAGTCCATAAGCACCCTCAACAAACACTCCTATACACTAGAATAGGAGATATTAGTCCATAAACACCCTTAATAAACACTCTTATACACTAGAATAGGAGATATTACTCTATAAACAGCCTCAATAAACACTCCTATAGACTAGAATAGGAGACATTAGTCCATAAGCACCCTCAATAAACACTCCTATACACTAGAATAGGAGATATTAGTCCATAAACAACCTCAATAAACACTCCAATACACTAGAATAGGAGATATTACTCTATAAACAGCCTCAATAAACACTCCTATAGACTAGAATAGGAGACATTAGTCCATAAGCACCCTCAATAAACACTCCTATACACTAGAATAGGAGATATTAGTCCATAAACACCCTTAATAAACACTCTTATACACTAGAATAGGAGATATTACTCTATAAACAGCCTCAATAAACACTCATATAGACTAGAATAGGAGACATTAGTCCATAAGCACCCTCAATAAACACTCCTATACACTAGAATAGGAGATATTAGTCCATAAACACCCTTAATAAACACTCTTATACACTAGAATAGGAGATATTACTCTATAAACAGCCTCAATAAACACTCCTATAGACTAGAATAGGAGACATTAGTCCATAAGCACCCTCAATAAACACTCCTATACACTAGAATAGGAGATATTAGTCCATAAACACCCTCAATAAACAATCTTATACACTAGAATAGGAGATATTAGTCCATAAACAGACTCAATAAACACACAGATATACTAGAATATGAGAAATTAGTTCATAACCCAAATTTATGAACAAGCTTATACACTAGAATAGGAGATAGTATATAAACAGCATCAATAAACATTTATATACGCAAGAATAGGACACATTAGTCCATAAGCACCCTCAATAAACAGTCCTATAGACTAGAATAGGAGATATTAGTCCATAAGCACCCTCAATAAACAGTCCTATAGACTAGAATAGGAGATATTAGTCCATAAACAGCTTCCATAAACACTCCTATAGACTAGTATAGGAGATATTAGTCCATAAACAGCCTCAATAAACACTCATATAGACTAGAATAGGTGTTATTAGTCCATAAACAGCCTCAATAAACACTCCTATACACTAGAATAGGAGATATTAGTCCATAAACAACCCTCAATAAAAACAGATAAATACTAGAATATGAGATATTAGTCCATAAACAACCTTAATAAGCACTCATGTATACTGGAATAGGAGATATTAGTCCATAAACAACCTTAATAAACACTCCTATACATTAGACTAGGAGATATTAGTCCATAAACTACCCTGATAAACACTCCTATACACTAGAATAGGAGATATTAGTCCATAAACAACCTTGATAAACACCGATATACACTAGAATAGGAGATATTAGTCCATAAACAGCCTCAATAAACAATCTTATACACTAGAGTAGGAGATATTAGTCCATAAACAGCCTCAATAAACACTCCTTAACACTAGAATAGGAGATATTAGTCTATAAACACCCTCAATAAACACTCTTATACACTAGAATAAAAGACAATAGTCCATAAACAGCCTCAATAAACATACAGATATACTAGAATATGAGTAATTAGTTCATAATCCAAATTAATGAACAAGCTTATACACGAGAATAGGAGATAATAGTATATAAACAGCATCAATAAACATTTATATACGCAAGAATAGGAGACATTCATCCATAAACACCCTCAATAAACACTCCTATAGACTAGAATAGGAGACAATAGTCCATAAGCACCCTCAATAAACACTCTTATACACTAGAATAGGAGATATTAGTCCATAAACACCCTCAATAAACAATCTTATACACTAGAATAGGAGATATTAGTCCAAAAACAGCCTCAATAAACACACAGATATACTAGAATATGAGAAATTAGTTCATAACCCAAATTAATGAACAAGCTTATACACTAGAATAGGAGATAATAGTATATAAACAGCCTTAATAAACATTTATATACGCAAGAATAGGACACATTAGTCCATAAGCACCCTCAATAAACAGTCCTATAGACTAGAATAGGAGATATTAGTCCATAAGCACCCTCAATAAACAGTCCTATAGACTAGAATAGGAGATATTAGTCCATAAGCACCCTCAATAAACACTCCTATAGACTAGAATAGGAGACATTAGTCCATAAACACCCTCAATAAACACCCTAATACACTAGAATAGGAGATATTAGTCCATAAACAGCTTCCATAAACACTCCTATAGACTAGAATAGGTGATTTTAGTCCATAAACAGCCTCAATAAACACTCCTATACACTAGAATAGGAGATATTAGTCCATAAACAACCCTCAATAAAAACAGATAAATACTAGAATATGAGATATTAGTCCAGAAACAACCTTAATAAGCACTCATGTATACTGGAATAGGAGATATTAGTCCATAAACAACCTTAATAAGCACTTATGTATACTGGAATAGGAGATATTAGTCCATAAACAACCTTAATAAACACTCCTATACATTGGACTAGGAGATATTAGTCCATAAACTACCCTGATAAACACTCCTATACACTAGAATAGGAGATATTAGTCCATAAACAACCTTGATAAACATCCATATACACTAGAATAGGAGATATTAGTCCATAAACACCCTCAATGAACACTCATACACAATAATTTGAGATATTAGTCCATAAACAACCTCAATGAACACTCATACACAAGAATTTGAGATATTAGTCCATAAACAGCCTCAATAAACACTCCTATACACTAGAATAGGAGATATTAGTCCATAAACAACCCTCAATAAACACTCTTATACACTAGAATAAAAGACAATAGTCCATAAACAGCCTCAATAAACATACAGATATACTAGAATATGAGTAATTAGTTCATAATCCAAATTAATGAACAAGCTTATACACGAGAATAGGAGATAATAGTATATAAACAGCATCAATAAACATTTATATACGCAAGAATAGGAGACATTCATCCATAAACACCCTCAATAAACACTCCTATAGACTAGAATAGGAGACAATAGTCCATAAGCACCCTCAATAAACACTCTTATACACTAGAATAGGAGATATTAGTCCATAAACACCCTCAATAAACAATCTTATACACTAGAATAGGAGATATTAGTCCAAAAACAGCCTCAATAAACACACAGATATACTAGAATATGAGAAATTAGTTCATAACCCAAATTAATGAACAAGCTTATACACTAGAATAGGAGATAATAGTATATAAACAGCCTTAATAAACATTTATATACGCAAGAATAGGACACATTAGTCCATAAGCACCCTCAATAAACAGTCCTATAGACTAGAATAGGAGATATTAGTCCATAAGCACCCTCAATAAACAGTCCTATAGACTAGAATAGGAGATATTAGTCCATAAGCACCCTCAATAAACACTCCTATAGACTAGAATAGGAGACATTAGTCCATAAACACCCTCAATAAACACCCTAATACACTAGAATAGGAGATATTAGTCCATAAACAGCTTCCATAAACACTCCTATAGACTAGAATAGGTGATTTTAGTCCATAAACAGCCTCAATAAACACTCCTATACACTAGAATAGGAGATATTAGTCCATAAACAACCCTCAATAAAAACAGATAAATACTAGAATATGAGATATTAGTCCAGAAACAACCTTAATAAGCACTCATGTATACTGGAATAGGAGATATTAGTCCATAAACAACCTTAATAAGCACTTATGTATACTGGAATAGGAGATATTAGTCCATAAACAACCTTAATAAACACTCCTATACATTGGACTAGGAGATATTAGTCCATAAACTACCCTGATAAACACTCCTATACACTAGAATAGGAGATATTAGTCCATAAACAACCTTGATAAACATCCATATACACTAGAATAGGAGATATTAGTCCATAAACACCCTCAATGAACACTCATACACAATAATTTGAGATATTAGTCCATAAACAACCTCAATGAACACTCATACACAAGAATTTGAGATATTAGTCCATAAACAGCCTCAATAAACACTCCTATACACTAGAATAGGAGATATTAGTCCATAAACAACCCTCAATAAAAACAGATAAATACTAGAATAGGAGATATTAGTCCATAAACAACCTTAATAAGCACTTATGTATACTGGAATAGGAGATATTAGTCCATAAACAACCTTAATAAACACTCCTATACATTGGACTAGGAGATATTAGTCCATAAACTACCCTGATAAACACTCCTATACACTAGAATAGGAGATATTAGTCCATAAACAACCTTGATAAACATCCATATACACTAGAATAGGAGATATTAGTCCATAAACACCCTCAATGAACACTCATACACAAGAATTTGAGATATTAGTCCATAAACAACCTCAATGAACACTCATATATACTAGAATAGAAGATATTAGTCCATAAGCACCCTCAATAAACACTCTTACATACTAGAAAAAGAGATATTAGTCCATAAACAACCTCAGTAAGCACTCATATACTACAATAGGAGATATTAGTATAAATACAGCATCAATAAACATGTATATATATATTAGAATTGGAGATATTAGTCCATAAACACCCTCAATCAACACTCTTATATACTAGAATAGGAGATATTAGTCCATAAACACTCTTATACATTAGAACAAGAGGTATTAGTTCATTAACAGCCTTAATAAACACACATGTATGCTAGTATAGGAGATATTAGTCCATGAACAACCTTAATAAACACTCATATACAGTAAAATAGGAGATATTAGTCAATAAACAGCATATACAAACACGTCTACTTACTAAAACACAAGCCACAACATTATTATTGTATCTCAAGTATCTCTAAAATAGCAACTTTACAGGAGAGCACAAAAACTGTCTTTACTTTCAATGTATGTCAATGGAACCAGAATTTTTCTAAAGCCTTTTTGGAGTATTTCTATTGGTCCGTTCATCATGAATCTTTCAGGCAATGTAAACGACCCCTGTGGAGTTCAAACAAAGTATAAAAATAAAAACCAACAAAAATAGAGACACTTTTGTTTTTGGGCAGCGACCTTATATACATATACACACAGCAGCTCGACAAGGAGGGACACGCTGCACTGGGGTTCTCTTAGCCAGCCTCAGACATACTGAGCAGCGGCGCGCGGCGGGGCGGCCGGTCTGAACGGGTTAAAGCGATGCAGACATATGGCGAGGCATAAGGTGAGAAGCACCCACCCATGAGATGACATTGAGCTCTGAAAGATCCACACACAGATGAGAGCTGCTGAAGTGGCGCTGAAGTGACCTTGTAGGAGAGCTGGATAATCCCCGGCGCGGAGAAAGGGCAGCACTTTTCTCAGGCAGCCTTTTGAAAAGACTGTAACGTTTATGGAAAAAATAAATTACCTGTCAGACCAGTAGAGGTAAGAGCCGAAGACGGCCACGGAAAACATATCGGCTCCACCGGCTGACAGCACAATCTCCCGCTCCGCGCCGCTCTCCGGGCTGATCCTCTCGATCTTGTCTGTGCGTGCGTCGCACCAGTATAATTTGTTTTCCTGAAATGGAATTTGAAAGCAAACTTCAGGTGCGGTTGCTGTTACCTTTATCGGCGCCACTGCATTAACAATAGAGAGCGATATTGGACGCCCAAGCCCCGCGGCTGACCACAGATCAGCACAGCTGGAGCTCCCTGCCGGAGTTATTACCAAACCTCAAATAAACAAACATCACTGAGTGGACCTGGTAGTCTATGGAGAGTCCACTGGGCCAGGATAGTCCAGAGTCGACGAGGGTTGTTTTCTCCGATCCGTCCAGACGGGATCTGCTGATTCTCGGGGTCTGGCCCCATTCTGTCCAAACCAGGAACCTTCAGGAGAGAAGCAGTAAGAGGTTGAAGGTTAAACGTTCACCTCAAAAATTGCACAAAAAACACTCCAAGGTGTGATCTTCTCACCAGTCCAGGACTAAACAACATAGAACAGCTGAACTGAGACTTGAGATACATTACTAGTTAGACCTTTGAGAACCTCTCCTCCTGTAGGTCTTCTGTCGCTTTCTTTCTTCTCCCCATTTAAAGTAATAGTGGTCACCAACCCTGCTTCTAGAGATCTACCTTCCTGCAGACCCCAGCTTCAACCCTACATCTATGTATTGCATTCAGAAGTCCTTGATCAGCCCAATGAGGTAAGGTGGATTTCCAGCAGAGGAGCTGGTGACCCCTGAGTTGAGCTGAACTACACGCATGGTGATGGAAAATATAGTCCCCAAAGAAAAGATATTATTTTCATTATTTTCCGATCTTCCAGGTTTGACCATCATCCCCAGTTGAGTGGTTGAGAATGCAGTGAGAAGTTGTTTGAAGTGGTCGGAACTGTTCACAGTGGTGGTGAATGGAACCATCCACCATCCATGGGACGTCCACCTCTAAAAGATCCCTCAGAGAAAGTTAGTACAGTAGATGGTTCTGAATGAGCTGCTTGACGCCTAAGACGAGTTTTGAGAAGATTTCGGCCTTAAAATCTATTCACAGTGGTGGTAAAATGGATCCAGACTTCCACCTCTAGAAGCTCCCTCACAGAAAGTTAGTACAGTATATGGTTATGAATTCACTGCCTGATGTCTGAGATGCTGTAGTGTGATAGTATAGGCCTTAAAATCCATTCCTGGTGGAGGGATACATGCTGCAGGGCGCTGTGAGGCAAAAAAGTAGTCCCCAAAGAAAGTGTAATACTTTCAGATTTTCTAGATTTTACCAAGATTCATATAAACACTCACATGTAGGCAGAGAGTTGGAGTCAACTCTAGAAAACCCAGAGTGCTGCGCCACTAGTCACGTGGCTTAAATGCAGTTAGAAATGTTTACAGTGGTGGTGAATGGAACCAGACGTCCACCTCTAAAAGCCCCATCACTGAAAGTTCTTACATGAAATGGTTCTGAATGAGCTGCTAGACGTCTGAGATGCTGTTTTATGATAGTTTAGGTCTTAAAATCCATTCCTGGTGGAGGGATACATCCTGCAGGGCGCTGTGAGGCGAAAAAGTAGTCCCCGAAGAAAGTGTATAATTTTCAGATTTTCCAGATTTTCCAGATTTTCACCATCAACAACATTCATATACACACTAAGGAGACACGTGTTGGTTCACTGTTGGGTTTGATGGTAAATAAGAAGTCTGTACTTGTGCTGTAGACATGGCGACGTCTGGTTCCCATTACGGCCACTGTATTCCCCTTTAAAGAGTCTTCCATCAGTTTAGCACTTGTCAAACACACATCATGACGTTTTAATCCTTAAAGCGAAACCGACAGATCTGTGTTTAATAGCCGCTCCATATTTCCGCAGGGACCGCTCGTCTTGGACGTCTCTAAATGCAACGTGTCAACGACAACAAAAAAAAAAAACCCGGAATCTAATTAATTTCCCAGACAGAGAGTTTTCCTGACCTTTGCTCGTCTGCAGGGAAAAGACGAGACGAGGCTCCGAAATAGCCGAAAGAGCCGTCTCCGATTCAACCCAGTGAATGAGTTCTGAAGACGGAGCCGCCCGTGAGGAATGTGGACCCTCGTTATAAAGGAAACGAGACCGCTCTGAGTGACTGGCGCTGTATCGCTAATGAAAAAAGGCTCAAAGGACGCCGGCAACACATCAGCAAACCCTGAGAGTCGGGGTCAGGTGTCTCTGCCGAGAGGATCTGATCCACAAACTGCTGGTGATGAAACAGACACTCAGCAACTTTAATGCTATAGAATTTTTTTTTATAATAAATGTGTTCACGCTTCCATCGAGGCTTCCATTATTTTCAGGAGACTCACTCGTAAAGTAATCAGGAGCCACACAAATACACACACACAAATAAATATACATATATAAATTAGTATATATATATATATATATATATATATATATATATATATATATATATATATATATATATATATATATATACTAATTTATATATATATATATATATATATATATATATATATATATATATATATATATATATACATACTCATTTACCATATAAAATGTATGTATGATGAATTAATTGATTTATTGACTGTTTATATGACTAAAATGATATAAACACTGTACATATATATGTGACATACACTCAGTGACTCAATGTTATATATGCTATATGCAATCAGTGACTATATATATGATATATCTTTTATACATGATATATGTGATATATACACTGAGTGACTCTATATATGTTATACCATGCTATATGCAACCAGTGAATATATATATATATATATATATATATATATATATATATATATATATATATATATATATATATATATATATATATATTACATATGATATGTGACATATACTCAGTGACTCTATATATGATATACATGCTAGATGCAATCAGTCACTATATATATATATATATAATATATATTTTATATATGATATATGTCATATATACACTTAGCAACTCTATATATAATATATATTTTATATATGATATATGTGATATATACACTGAGCGACTCTATATATGATATACATGCTATATGCAATTGGTGACTATATATATGATATATATTTTATATCTGATATATGTGATATATACACTGAGCAACTCTATATATGATATACATGCTATATGCAATCGGTGACTATATATATATGAGATATATTTTATATATGATATATGTGATATATACACTTAGTAACCCTATATATTATATACATGCTATATGCTATCAGTTGCTGTATATATGATATACATTTTATACAAGATATATGTGATATATACACCCTATATATGATCTATATGAAATATATACTCAATGACTCTATATGATATTCACGTCTGACTTTATATATGATCTATGTAATATATACACTCAGTGACTCTATATATGATACACACAATATATACACTCAGTGACTGTGTATAAATATATATATATAGTATGCATGACATGCAGTCATTGACTGTATATGATACAAATAATATATACACTCAGTGGCTGTAAATATATATATATATATATATATATATATATATATATATATATATATATATATATATATATATATGATGAATACACTCTAACTGTAATGTATGTGGAGAGTTGTAGAGTGAATTAGAGGCAGTTAGATACTCACCCTTTCAGCGGGTGCACGGCGATAGCGTGAGGCTGATCGAGTCCTTCAGTTACGACCGCGGATCGATACGCACCATTCAGCCGAGAGACCTCGATCAGGTCCAGACCGTGATCCGTCCAGTACAGGTTACCTGCAGACATTTTACTATGTAACACTTAAAACAATACTTTATTCTGATGTAAAGACCCCAATACACGTATATTCAAACATACTGACACCACCTTCACCTACCTGTGTACAGGTAAACTGTAACACTAAAATTGACCTTTTAAAGTCACAATGGGAAACATTACATATGGTGCAAACCTAAGACCTCCCACCCTCTAGAGAAAACCATTCCCACAGTGAAGCATGGTGGTGGCAGCTTCATGCTGTGTGGATGCTTTTCATTAGCAGGGCAGGTCTTCAGGAAACCCTTGAGACTGGGGCGCTGTCCAGCTGGGCACTGACCCTAAAGCTACCCTGGAGAGGCTGAAAGGTAAACATTGAAGTGTCTGGAATGGCCGAGACATAGTCCAGACCTCAATCCAGCTGAGAGTCTGAGGCGTGACTTGAAGATATACACTGTACACCAACACAATCCATCGAACTTGAAAGAACTGGTTTAGCTTGCAAAGGATGCTGCAGTGGTGTCAGAAGTGGGATAGCACTCCCAAGAGATCTGGTTGGGAATCTCTCTTTAAGAAGCCTTAGTATGGATAGTTATACTATACTATATATACTATAGTTTAGTATAGTTATATACTTATACATTGTAGTTGTAGCAATACAGTTGCTGTCCAAAGAATATCTTTAAAATTGCAACTTTACAGGAGAGGACAAAAACTGTCTTTACTTTCAATGTAAGTCAATGGAACCGGAATTTTTCCAAACTCATTTCGGAGCATTTCCGGGGGTCCAATCTCTGTGAAATACATACACAATATAAACGGCAGCTTGTGTGTTCAAAAGACACTGAAAAATAAAAAATGGTAAAAAAAATACAGACACACGTTTTTCTTTGGACAGCAACAATCTGACGTTCATCAGCAAAAGCTTTGAGGAACTGGTGTAAACAAGAGGACCACTAACTCTTTGAAGGACCTGATGAGCTTCAAAGCTCTCCAAGTCACTATAAAAACCAAACCGGACCGAAACTCTAACTTCACCAGCTTGAACGCAGATGGACGCTGGGTTACCTGCGATCCAGTCCACGGCCAGGTCCTCAACGCGGCCCACTCCGCTGCCCACCACCTCCTCCCTCCACGTCTGATCCCGGCCCGCTCTGCAGATTTTATTTGATCCCATATCGGTCCAGTACAGCGTGTCGTTTCCTAGGAGACATCAGACTATGGTGAACAAGACATGCTTCTCTACAAGCTCCCTCGCCTACACTTATTACATGAAATGCTTATGAATGAGCTGCCCGCCGTCTCAGGCGCCGTGTGAGATTTCGGCCTTAAAATCCCCTCATAGTGGAGGGATACACGGTGGGGGGGCGCTGCGAGGCGAAATATAGTCCCTCGTGGGAAAACGTATGATTTTCAGATTTCCATTAACATCCATGGTGGGTAAATGAAATGTCTATATATGTGCTGTAGGCACTGAGACGTCTGGTTACCTTCACCTCCACTGTAAAAAACATCTGAGTCTCTTTTATATATAAGCTTTTGTTTACTCAAACAGTATCAATACATTAAGTAGAGCTTTTACATACGTCAGTGGGTTTATTTAACCCTTTCCAAGCTTCTCCTTATGGAAACAACCCAGTATTATTTACAGTTCTCATCTAATACCTGCTTTGACTGCTCAGTACTTCATTAAGCTAAATCAAGATTGCTGCTGAAGGAACTGAACACGTTCATACTATGTCTGGGGCGTCCAGGAGAAATCTGGAACCTAACTTTGTTCTTCAAACTGGAGCTCAAGATCTGATCTACTTCTCTCACAATAACATATTCATGTTACTTTGTATTGTATGTATGATTATTTACATCTGTTCAACACGATGTCGGACCAACCTTTGCAGCTATAACACCTTCAACTCTTCTGGGAAGGCTCTCCACACGGTTTAGGAGAGTGTTTATAGGAATGTTGGACTGTTCTTCCAGAAGAACATTGGTGAGGTCAGACACTGATGTTGGACGAGAAGGTCTGGCTCGCAGTCTCCACTCTAATTCATCCCAAAGGTGTTCTATCAGGTGGAGGTCAGGACTCTGTGCAGGCCAGTCAAGTTCTTCCACACCAAACTCCCTCCTCCATGTCTTTATGGAGCTGCTTTGTGCACTGGTGGGCAGTCATGTAGGAACAGGAAGGGGCCGTCCCCAAACTGTCCCCAAAGCTGGGAGCATGAAATTGTGCAAAGTCTCTTTTACTGGAAACTAAGGGGCCGAGCCCACCTCCTGGAAAACAACCCCACACTATAATCACCCCTCCAACTGTTTCTAATAAAGTGGCCAGTTTGTGGAAGTACAAGGTTGGTGTCTCTAATAAAGTGGCCAGTTAGTGGAAGAGCAAGGTTGGTGTTTCTAATAAAATGGCCAGTTAGTGTAAGAGCAGGGTTGGTGTCTCTAATAAAGTGGCCAGTTAGTGGAAGCGCAAGGTTGGTGTTTCTAATAAAGTGGCCAGTTAGTGGAAGCACAAGGTTGGTGTTTCTAATAAAGTGTCCAGTTAGTGGAAGCACAAGGTTGGTGTTTCTAATAAAGTGGCCAGTTAGTGGAAGCACAAGGTTGGTGTTTCTAATAAAGTGGCCAGTTAGTGGAAGCACAAGGTTGGTGTTTCTAATAAAGTGGCCAGTTAGTGGAAGTATATATATATATTAGAGATGGAGCGATCAGTGTTTTTGGGGCCGAATCTGATTGCCGATCACCTTTCAAAGTATCTTCTTCCTTAACACAACAATGGACTGACGGGTCTCTAAAGAAAGTTGTTTCTTTCTGATGCTTCAGATACTAAACTAACCTAGAATGTTGTTCCCTTTTTATTCTCACTTATTAGTAGAATGTTTTTCAGCTGTGATCACAATTGAGCAAGAGTGTCCTAACAACCAATTAGTCCAATAACATCCTTAACTTGGATTGGTGGTCATACCAGGGGATTTAGACAGAGGACTGAGAATTGCTGATAATAGAACTACATGTAAAATAAGCTCTCTATACAAAAATAGACCTTTAATACAAACATTTTTATTCTTTAAAAATCATCTGATACACTTACATTAATTGTGAAATGGACAATAATATTTGTGAATTGCATGAAAGTTGCATGAAATGAAATTCTAACGTGATCCTAAACTTTTGAGCGGTAGTGTATATATATATATATATATATATATATATATGCACAAACAATATAAATATTGTATTAGTTTTAACTCGGAAAAGTCTTTTTATTGCTGTTCTATAAATTATAAGCAATCATGCTGGAGATCAAGAGTGTATTTATTAGACTGTATATGTGTATTTCTGTTGCAATGTCTGGGGCAAAGGTGGGATGGCTGTTTGCAGCCCCGATTCAATCACTTCTCTCTCTCGCTCACTCTCTTTCTATTGTTTCTTTGCGCTTTCACAAAGCCGGACTCATCTCTCCACGAAAATAGCAGCGAGGGGGGGGGGGGGGGGGGAGTAGAGACGGGCCGCGGTTGTCCTGGTTCAGAGAAAGCCTCATCACAGTGCCATTTGGGGGAAATTGGTTTGACTCCGCTGCTCTGCCATTATGCAGCTTTCATGCATCGTCCCGCTCGCCGTTTCCAAAAAATTCACTTTTATTTCTTACAAAAAACAAAACTCTCCACCAGCTTTACTGTATAGACACTAATCCACATATAGACACACTCCACCTGGCCACTTTATCAGAAAAGCCTCCTCCTGTAGTGCCAGGTTGGTGTTTCTAATAAAGTGGCCAGTTAGTGTAAGCACAAGGTGGGTGTTTCTAATAAAGTGGCCAGTTAGTGTAAGCACAAGGTTGGTGTTTCTAATAAAGTGGCCAGTTAGTAGAAGCGCAAGGTTAATGTTTCTAATAAAGTGGCCAGTTAGTGGAAGAACAAGGTTGGTGTTTCTAATAAAGTGGCCAGTTAGTGTAAGCACAAGGTTGGTGTTTCTAATAAAGTGGCCAGTTAGTGTAAGCACAAGGTTGGTGTTTCTAATAAAGTGGCCAGTTAGTGGAAGCACAAGGTGGGTGTTTCTAATAAAGTGGCCAGTTAGTGTAAGCGCAAGGTTGGTGTTTCTAATAAAGTGGCCAGCTAGTGAAAGCACAAGGTTTGTGTTTCTAATAAAGTGGCCAGTTAGTGTAAGCACAAGGTTTGTGTTTCTAATAAAGTTGCCAGTTAGTGAAAGCACAAGGTTGGTGTTTCTAATAAAGTGGCCAGTTAGTGAAAGCACAAGGTTGGTGTTTCTAATAAAGTGGCCAGTTAGTGTAGGCACATGGTTGGTGTTTCTAATAAAGTGGCCAGTTAGCGGAAGTACAACGTGCGTGTTTCTAATGGAGTAGGCAGTTAGTGTAAGCACATGGTTGGTGTTTCTAATAAAGTGGCCAGTTAGTGTAGGCACACAGTAGGTGTTTCTAATAAAGTGGCCAATTAGTGTAAGCACATGGTAGGTGTATCTAACAAAGTGGCCAGTTAGTAGAAGCACAAGGTTGGTGTTTCTAATAAAGTGGCCAGTTAGTGAAAGCACAAGGTTGGTGTTTCTAATAAAGCGGTCAGTTAGTGTAGGCACACGGTTGGTGTTTCTAATAAAGTGGCCAGTTAGCGGAAGTACAACGTGCGTGTTTCTAATGGAGTAGGCAGTTAGTGTAAGCACACGGTTGGTGTTTCTAATAAAGTGGCCAGTTAGTGTAGGCACACGGTAGGTGTTTCTAATAAAGTGGCCAATTAGTGTAAGCACACGGTAGGTGTTTCTAATAAAGTGGCCAGTTAGTAGAAGCACAAGGTTGGTGTTTCTAATAAAGTGGCCAGCTAGTGAAAGCACAATGTTTGTGTTTCTAATAAAGTGGCCAGTTAGTGAAAGCACAAGGTTGGTGTTTCTAATAAAGTGGCCAGTTCATGAAGGCACAAGGTTGGTGTTTCTAATAAAGTAGCCAGTTAGTGAAAGCACAAGGTTGGTGTTTCCAATAAAGTGGCCAGTTAAAAGAAGTAAAAGGTGGGTGTTTCTTATAAAGTGGCCGGTTCGTGAAAGCACAAGGTTGGTGTTTCCAATAAAGTGGCCAGTTAAAAGAAGTAAAAGGTAGGTGTTTCTAATAAATTGGCAAGTTAGTGGACGCACAAGGTTGGTGTTTCTAATAAAGTGGCCAGTTCGTGAAAGCACAAGGTTGGTATTTCTAATAAAGTGGCAAGTTAGTGGAAGCACAAGGTTGGTGTTTCTAATAAAGTGGCCAGTTAGTGGATGAACAAGGTATGTGTTTATCTATAGTTCATTAAGCTAAATGACGATAATGATTTTTTTATACAATCACTTCTGTGGTCACCACTTCTGACCTACTGCAGCTCACTCAGCGAATCCATCCAATTACTGTCCACGAGCATCTCCTATAACAACGACATCAGCTTAAAAGTTTGAAGAGTCCGCTTTCTTTCTGCAGCGAGCGGTGGAATCCTTTTAAATCTCTAATCACACTGCTTCCTCCGGCCTCCTCCTCTAATGACAGCGGGATGATCAGTGAGTGCGGACCATGGAAAGATAAGGCCTTAAATAGAGGAGAAACCTCAAACTCATTAGTTCAAACTAACACTGCTTCAGTGTCCTGAACAACATTGAATTGAATTCAGGAGTTCCAATCACTTCCATGACCACAGGTGTATAAAACCAGCACCTAGTCATGCAGACTGCTTCTACACACATTAGTGAAAGAATGGATCTCTCTCAGGAGCTCAGTGAACTCCAGCGTGGTACCGTGATAGGATGCCACCTGTGAAGTCCAGTCGTGCAGTTTCCTCACTACTAAATATTCCACAGTGGACTGTCAGTGGTGTTCTAACAAAGTGGAAGTGATTGAGAACATCAGCAACTCAGACACCAAGTGGTAGAACACGTACAATGACAGAGCGGGTCAGCGGATGCTGAGGAGCATAGTGCACAGAGGTCACCAACTTTCCACAGAGTCCATCACTACAGACCTCCAAACTTCATGTGGCCTTCAGATCAGCTCAAGAACAGAGAGTAGAGAGCTTCATGGAATTGGGTCTCTATGGCCGAGCAGCTGCATCCAACCTGACCTCACCAAGCACAATGCAGAGATGCAGTGGAGTAAAGCACGCCGCCACTGGAGTCTAGAGCAGCGGAGACGGGTTCTCTGGAGTGACCATTTGGACGAGTCTGGGTTTGGTGGTTGCCAGGAGAAAGTTATATATCACACTGCATTGTGCCGAGTGTAAAGTTTGGTGGAGGGGTGATTATGGTGTGGGGCTGTTTTTCAGGAGTTGGGCTCGGACCCTTAGTTCCAGCGAAAGGAAGTCTTAATGCTTCAAAAGAGACTTTGGACAACTTTATGCTCCCAACTTTGTGGGGACAGTTTGGGGACGGCCCCTTCCTGTTCCTACATGACTGCCCACCAGTGCACAAAGCAGCTCCATAAAGACATGGAGGAGCGTGTTTGGTGTGGAAGAACTTGACTTCAGGATGGATTAGAGTGGAGACTGTGAGCCAGACCTTCTCGTCCAACATCAGTGTCTGAGCTCACCAATGTTCTTCTGGAAGAACGGTCAAACATTCCCATAAACACTCTCCTAAACCGTGTGGAGAGCCTTCCCAGAAGAGTTGAAGGTGTTATAGCTGCAAAGGTTGGGCCAACATCATATTAAACCCCATGGATTAAGAATGGGATGTCCCTGAAGTTCATATGAGTGTGAAGACATACGAGCCAATGCTTTAGTGTAATAATCGCACTAAGGTTAGCTTCAGCTATACAGCTTGAGCTCAGATTAACAGATGGTCTTCGGCAGCGCCACCTAAAGGCATCATTACCAAACATCTAATAATAGATCACATTGTGGGCATTATACTCACCTGCATGGTAGTCCAGGCCAGCCACGGACAGCGTCCCCGTCAGGGGCATTAGAGCATCGGAGTTATCGCTGACGTCCAGCGCGATGCCCCAAATCCCCTTGTGAGTCGAGTACAACAGGAACGATCCCACTCCTACCAAGAACACAGCCACATACTACAGAACTGGTCAAGTATACACATCTGATTTACTGAGTTTGGCCATCCAATCAACTGTCCAGTATTTCATATCTGTGAGGGCAAAAGTATGTGAACCTCTAGGATTCTTAGTTAATCTGAAGGTGGTGTTTTCAGCCAGTGGGATGATGATCAGGCTCTGTTTTATTTGAAAAACAGACGATCTACCAAAGTCTGATCTTCAGAACTCATCTTTGTGGAAATGTATTATGGAACCAGAGAGATTCTGAGAAACCTCAACCTCTGAGAACATGAGATGTTGATGCTGGAAAGGGTTACCATCTATTAAGAGTTTAGACTCCACAGTCAGACAAACTGTCTACAAATGGAGGAACCAGGTGACACCAGACCACCAGTACCCTCCCCAGGAGTGGTCCACCAACAAAGATCACTCCAAGATGTGTAATAGCCTGTGAGGTCACAAAAAATCCAGGATAGTTTCTAATCTGTAGCTAAATGTCTCTCTCAAAGTGGCTAATTTTAATGTTCATGAGTCCGCAATCAGGAGAACACTGAACCTTATCTCATCTGTGGTGGCAGCATCATAGCTTGGGCTGGAGAACATAGGTGGAAGTCTAAGTCTTGGCCTTAATCCTATAGAAATGTTGTGAAAGGACCTGAAATCAGCAGATCATGTGAGGAAACCCACCAACACCCCAGAGTGGGTCCAACCAGATGCTGAAACACAGGTTCACATACCTTTACCCTCATAGATATAACATCCTGGATCATTTACTTCAATAGATCAAAAGACCATGTATAATATTTTGGTTTAATTTGTTTGGTCAGGTTCTTTTCAACTGCTTTTCGGACTTGTGTTTGAAAATCTGATTACGTTCTCGCTAATATTTCCACAGAAGTATAGAAAATTCTAGTATTTTCATAAAACCAATGTTGGACCACTTGGAACTTTGACTGGAAGCAGGCTTGCTGGTTGGTTGAAACCAAAACAATGCTTCTTAAAAACAAACACTCAAGTTGGGTTTGGATTATAAATAAATAGTCCCTACTGTGAAGTATTGGGGTTGTTTATTCTCCAAAGGTCCTGAGATCCTTGTAAGGATACTTGGCATCATGGACTCTGTAATGTACCATGGAATGGAAATCTGGCTACTCTGCCAAAAGCTAAAACTGGGTTGAGGCTGTATCTTCTAAGAGGACCACAGAATCAAGCTTATGTTAGGAACCCAGAACATTAGGGTGGTTTAAGAGCTTTTCCAAGGGTACAACCAGGTACTGAGGTGGTAACTCTCTGGTTCTGGGCTCCAGGCTTTTGGCCAGCCCCTTTGAAGCTTTCCAGCTGACCTACACTTGTGAAGAAGATAGTCAAAGAGAACTGAAGATCACAGTAAAACTCTGGATTGGAGATATTTGCTCTAGCTGTTGCTGTTGTGTTGGCGACGGGAGGTGGTAGTGCTAAATGCAGGGGTGCCAATAATGAAAAACGTTCTTCTATACATCATTATTCAGCTGAAGGTCTTTTACCTTGGCAGGTGGAGCGGTCGGTGCGGAGGCTGTAGCCTGTTGTGCATGAGCAGATGCGCGTGTTCTCCGAGGTGGGCAGGCACAGCTGAGAACATCCACCGTTATTCACCATACAAGCGTTCTCACCTGAACATAAAGAAGAAAAGATTTAAATATCCAAAAAGGCCTTTACAGAGAATATGGGTCAAAGCCCTGCAGTGAGCAAGCCAAGGTAAACCTCCCTCAGATCAAGAGAAAGAAACCTGGAGAGGAACCAGGAACTAAAATGTGAACCCATCGTCATCTGGACCAAACCAGATAGCAAAACAAGCACAACAGCGATATAGAGAAGATATAATTTACAATTATATCCAACACTGAATGTAGAGAAAAACAAAGAAGGCTGATGGAGTCCCATCAGAGCAGCAGTGAGAACCTGATCACTGTTTGTGAGGCTGGAGAAGAAACTTCTGTAATTAAATAAGTAAGCAGGATCTTCAGGAGGGTCAGCGTCATGCAGGTGAAGCTTTTCACAAAGCACTGGACAGCAGGATCTCCATGGTGGGTGAACTGGTCCAGAATGCAGGCAAAAGGGGGCACCACCCAGGATGGGCAGTTGTTCCACATCAGACCACACAGGATGGGCAGTTGTTCCACATCAGACCACACAGGATGGGCAGTTGTTCCGCATCAGACCACACAGGATGGGCAGTTGTTCAGTGTCAGAAGGCACAGGATGGACAGTTGTTCTGCATCAGACTGCACAGGATGGACAGTTGTTCAGCATCAGACTGCACAGGATGGGCAGTTGTTCTGCATCAGATTGCACAGGATGGACAGTTGTTCAGCATCAGACTGCACAGGATGGGCAGTTGTTCTGTATCAGACTGCACAGGATGGACAGTTGTTCTGCATCAGACTGCACAGGATGGACAGTTGTTCAGCATCAGATTGCACAGGATGGGCAGTTGTTCAGCATCAGGTTGCACAGGATGGACAGTTGTTCTGCATCAGACCGCACAGGATGGGCAGTTGTTCTGCATCAGACCACACAGGATGTGCAATTGTTCAGCATAAGGTTGCACAGGATGGGCAGTTGTTCTGCATCAGATTGCACATGATGGGCAGTTGTTCTGCATCAGACCGCACAGGATGGGCAGTTGTTCTGCATCAGACCGCAAAGGATGGGCAGCTGTTCCACATCAGACCACACAGGATGGACAAGTGTTCAGCATCAGACTGTAATGGATGTGCAATTGTTCCACATCAGACCGCACAGGATGGGCAGTTGTTTCACATCAGACCGCACAGGATAGGCAGTTGTTCCATATATATATATATATATATATATATATATATATATATATATATATATATTATGAGTAAAATGCATGGCATGTATTAAAGAGTACTTTAAACGCTCGTGATCTATAAATGGTTAAAGACTAAGAGTCTACGCTCTGACTCGACTTTTAGAGGCACAAATGACGTAGCCTACAGGCCTCAAGACATCGGACACTTTGTGGACTATATATTTTGTCAGAAAGTCATTTGAGAAGTAGCTACGTGTGTTTTAAAGCTCCCGCGATATCGAGAACAGTCTTAGGTAGAAGGATGGATCGGCTATGTATCTGTATCAGCCGATTTTTAATCAAAATATGTGTTCGGTAATCGGTCAATATTTCTCCAATTTAGCCGATCCCAAGAGCCGATCGATGGCATTAAACAAATAAGCCTAATTTCTGTATTTCCAGCTAGCGTTTTGTTGAAACCCCCTTCGGCCAGCTCCCTGCAATTCCTATCTGAACCGCTAGGTGGAAACACACACCCTTTCATTTTCCACAGACTGACTGAGGCACCGGCCTCGTGAGAACAGTTTTCCTTTGCGTTGCGTTGCGATGTGTCCGTCTGGCAGCTTGTTGCTGTATGTGACACAGACTCATCCAGAGCGTTTTTAAAATCTGTAAAATTAACCGTGTCTCGTTGGGGAACCAAAACAAAGATATTTAACGCTACTAATCTGATACGGCACTTCAGAGTAGACCACGCAGCTGAATACAGTGAGTATCAGCAAACAGCAGAGCTAGCACACACAGCTAACACAAAACAAACAACCCAGAACACCGTCCAGACCACAACAGCAGTACAGAACAGCAGAACAGCAGCAACAATTCAAGATCTACATTTAATGATTCAGTCTTCGTTTAAAGACTGCAGTTTTTACTGTATTTATTTAATTAGCTTTTTTAGTTTTAAATTAAGGGTGATTGCAGTATTGGTGATATTTGTTTGATTTACTTTGTTTATTTACCAACTAATTAATTTTGTTAAGAATATGATGCTGTTTCACATGAGCTCGTTAAAAATGGTAATAAACCAGTTTAGACCATGTTTCATAACTTGCTTGCGCTAATAACTACATGTATCCCTGCCGTGGCATATAGCCCCGCCCTGTATAGGTATCGTCCGATCATGTTGAAAGGTGATTGGCGATCAGAATCGGCCTCAAAAACGCTGATCGGTCCATCTTTAGTATTATGTATCTACACTGGATGATTAAGAAACGGTTAGCAATGCGACTTTTCAAGTGACTCTACTAAAAGAATCATGTTTTAAGGCTCATTTATGCTTAACGTTAGATACGGGAATGCATGGACCCTTTCTATTCGTACATAGATTCGTTTTCCGAAAGCTAACCCTTACAAAAAAGAAGTTTATTTAAGTGTACCATTAGTTCACTTCTTTAATACTAAAAGGAAGTGAGTATGCTTTCAGTTTACTTTTTATGTACTTCTCAGTGATATACTAAACACAGTTATACTTAAGTAAGCTTGGGTTATACTGACAAATATAGAACAGTCTAAGTATATTTGGCCTTTACTTGTACTTAATCTTTTAATTGAGATAGTAGAAGTTAGTATTCTTGCTCTGCACAAAAATGAATTATTTATTTAAAATTTGATTTATAAAGATTTATAAAGCTACAAATATGTTTCTTAATCTGAGTGTGTCTTGTTTATTTTAAGTGTGTCCACTGGTTAGTAAGTAAACATTGTTAAGTTCTATTTTAAGTAGAAAAAAAATTAAACCTAGTCATGTACTTTAAAGTACAACAATGATATAAGCAGTAAATTATAAGTTCATCTGAAGAAAACTTACAAGCTAGTAAACTAACAGTAAACCCTTAAAATTACTTTTAGTGTAGTTGCAGTACAAAAGATGTAAACTAGTTTTATACTTGGTTTACTTCTCTTACACTTAAAGTGTACTTAAAAATGTACTTTAAAAACTAGAAAGTGGGCCAATTTAGTCCCAAAGTATTAAAATAGTACATATACAAGCGTACTACTAGTACAATGACATTAGTATAGTAACTACATAAAGTATTCCTAATAAAAAGAACCTTAAGTATACTTATTTTCTGTAAGGGTACGGATACAGACAGGATGGAGCAATACTGCTGGAGACCGTGGGGACAGTGCAGGACACGACCACTTCCATATGGACACGACGAAGAAGAAACGGTGGGATGTTTTAAAGAGAGGTTGCGAGTTGATTAGAAATAGCTTCTCCTCGGCGCGGAGACAACCAGTCGTTTTTCTTCGTTTTTGAACTAAATACAGAACTACGAGCTCATCCACCACCGCCATGTTTGATTTACTCCCAACTGCCCTCTACTGGACATGTCGCAACCATGTAAATAAAGCTGACGCAGGGAAGTCTGAGGGTAGTACTGGCTTTATCGCCATATAAATCAGCCTTAAAGCGTTCCGGAATGTTTGAGCTTCAAGTGCTCGTGTATAGCAGCTGTACTGTTGTGATCATCTCCACTGTGCAGAGCTGACAGAGCACCACACTGTTGTGTTTCTGTGGATAAATCCATGATTTCGGTAGGTGTGGCCATCTTTGCAATGCAACAATAGGCTAATCGATGGTAGTACCAGCCTCTAATTCCATTTTTCAGGAATATAACCAGAACCCACCAACCATTCCAAGGTTTGCTTCATACTTCTACCACCAAGGAACATCTCAGCCTGCAATGTAGTCCATGTAGTCACTACACCATAAGTATGTAACATGTCTGGGAATGTAAATGGTTAAACGGTGATGCCTTGCACTCTTTCATTCCAGCCAGCTTACTTCCCACACGGGTTCAGCTCGCTTTAGTTCACTGACACATTACATAAGGCCGCACACACCTGGGACCACTTTAAGTGCAGGTTACACACACACACACAGTAAGGATAAAGGATAAAGGCAGCGGATGGACTTTGTTCTCGGACATCTCGTCAGAGACGCCCGGTTAGTCCCTGTGAAATACAGTAATGAGCGACTCCCCCGACTCCCCTGTGTTCTGTGTCACAGAGATAAATGGCACAGCTAATTGGATTGCAGTCTGAGGACTGAAGTCTGAAGAGGAAGCAGAAAGATTTACCTTAAAGACTCCTTAATTGTCATTTTTTTTATATCCTAATGGAGCCTTAAAAGGATCCTGCGCAGCGGAGCTAATGAACCTGTCTTTGATATGAATGCCTCTCAGCCAGGCGCTCACTGAAGGACAGGGGCGGACGGTGTTTACCCTTTAAAACTCAACCTAGAGCGCTGCTTCCACTCCCTCGCACCACCGTTCTGTTAGTAATGATGAGATAAAATGACAGACGGAGCCTCAGCTGCCAGAAACAATACGGAAAGCTGAAGCAGAAGCTGTTCTTTTACAGATTCTATCGTCTATCACACTTTGTTCATTGTTGCTAGGTTAGTTAGCCTTGTGATGATTCGTGTGCACTTCCCATAAATGATCATCTGCCTAGTTTGAACAGTTCTGGATTCTGGAGGGAACGATTGGTGGCTACCATGCACATTCAAGGAAAACCCTGCATGTCCGTTTGCACGGCTGGGTTACTTTCTTGTGTTACGAGCCCTCGTCTAAATAGCCTTCCTTTATGTCTGTTGCTGGCCATGTTGCGCATTTGCTATGTTCCAATGTGTGCTGGTCCATGATTGACCACTTAGGGGGGACCTCTCAAGTTTCAAGTTTCAAGTTTATTTGTCATTTGCACATCATGTCAGGACATAACATGCATTGAAATGCTTGGGGTGAGGCTCAGATAATAACTCTAAAACAGTGCAAACATGACAATAAATAGATAATAATGAAGTAATAAAAACTAGAATATATGCATTTAGTAATAACTAAAATATATAATGGAATATACAAACATACACAAAATATATACCTTAGATATACAGGAGGATATATGTAGAAACTTTCGCATAGGCAGGTTATCTAAGAAGATATATCTATTTAAAGTGACCGCTATGGATATTGTCCATAGCAGCGTTATCAGAATAAATAATATAATAGTATAGTATAATATAGCAGAGGCCGAGTGAATGGTATTGGGGTCTGTGAACAGTATTGGGGTCAAGGTTTTGCTTGGAGGATGCGGGCAACAATCCCACTACCTTACTGCATAAATGGTCATCAAGCAGCCATCTTGGAAGATGTTCCAGCTTTTCTCTTTTGACCTGACCTGGAAGAAGTCCTGCCAACACCAGACCAACACTATTTGTTGCTCTTCATCTTAACTTGGCTTTGGGAAAGCCTTGTTAGATTTGATCAAATCTCTTCATCTGTTTCTTATTTTGCCGCTTGCCCTTCCCTGAAGACCGTGTCCTATCTTGTTGTTTCTCATTTGTGAAAAGAAAACCTGCACTCTGGTTCAAAACAGTGTCCAGGGTTGGTCTGGCAAAGGTCTGGGGAGACAACCCACTCTCACTTTCCGTTACAGCCTGACCCTATACCGGGTCGTATCACAGTATTCCCCTATAGGCGCCCTGTGGGCCTAATATGTTCTGCAAGGTTCAAACTGTTGGCACGATGCTAAACACCTACACATGCACATTTACCTTACTGGCCACCAAAATACGAGAGTAGAGCAATATAGCCAACGGCGGACGGGCTACCTCTGAAGAACACAGCGTATGTAAGTCCAGCTTGCACAAAAACAAAAAGTTGATAATGAAAATAGACAGTTTAGTTTACCAGACTGTGCCAATGCTAAGCCAACTTACTTGCCATGCTCTCGAACTGTAGCTGTATGCAAGGTGGCTAACATAAAGCGGCACTTCAAAACAAGCCACAGCCATTACAGTGACAACTTCCTGGCAAATCAGAAAGTCAGAGACAGAGGATTGAACATTTGATTGCTGCCTACAATTATTCTCTTATTACCATCCATAACACAACATCTGCACAAGAAAACTCAACCATGGCATCTCTGTGCATATGGCAGGACCTTGGAAAAGCTAAAAAGCCTTTCACTAAGTCGATAAAGACGTGCGATTGATATGGTGGAAGACGTTTTGAGCCAGGACGAAAAAACAAAGACAACCGTTGTAAACTTGTTGAAGCAAGTACCACAATTGGACAATACTGTGGGAAGAGAAGCGTGAAGGTTTTAGTGGGGACGACTGCTCATGTGCCCTGCTCTCATGTCTGAGGTAAGTGGACTTCATGTCGCTTGCCATTGACACATTGACAATTACTGTACAATCAGCCCAATTATGAAACATTATGCAACTAATGCACGGGCCCTTGCTTTTGTGGCATTGGCTAAAATCTTTAGAAAAGGTAATTGGGGACCCTTGTCGTACCAGTTGGCTAGATTTCAAACTAGCAAGCACAATCCTCACCAATCAACCCTGACTTTCACAAAGAAAGCTGACGGACAATAAAATGCAATTAAGCATGCCAACAAGCAATCGTCTGAGCCTTGACCACAGTACCCAAAAATTGCAGGTTTGATCCCGGGGGATTCCACAGACACTCATTTGACAGGTTCGTTAAAAAGAAAGGGTGGGGTAAATATAAAAGTAGTGGGTTTCTTTTATCCCTGCACCTGCACCAAAGTTCATCCCACTTACGTCCACTACAACCAACATCCGGCAACATTTGTCCCGCGCCTGCCAACAACATACACGTTTATCCATGCTTCCGCCCGCAGTCCAGTATGAAGGGTATATGACATCCAGTAGTTGACACTCTCTATTTACATATAAATATATTTACATATAAATATATTGACATATAACATTAATCAACTCACTAGCATGACTGACTGGAAATTAAAGGGTTATATTAAATAAGTTAATTAAATAGTTTGGGGAACTTTTACTTTTATGGAATTTTATTCCATTTATTTCCCCACATGCTAGACACCACAAGCCTCACTGTGTGGACAAATAACAAGTATGTTTTTCATAAACAGAGTGAATGTTATATTGCTTACAAACATTTTTAATATGAATATGTTGCCGTTGTGATACGATTAACTTGAATTCGTAGTCCAAATGTACGAAATAAATAGTAAGCTAGGCACTAGTTAGTTAAGTACTTAGCTGTGCTAGCTAGCTGACCAGCCAGCCTTAGTCTCTTGTACCCAGTTATTATATCAATTGCAACCATATTTATAAACCACACAGCTCTTTCTGTGGGCACCAAAGGTCCGGAGACATGAATTAATTAGTTAGATAGTTAATTAGCTAGCTATCCCACCAGTCTAGGTCTGTCGTGGACAGTTTAAATAATTTTTATGACCCACACAGCAATTTTTCAGTTGTAATATTATTAACTCTGGGTCAAAGGTCTGTAGACACAAACTAACGAGTTTTCTAGTTAACTGGATCAAATTAAATAAAATGTAATAGCATTTTTATATGCAGTCAACTTAAAAATATATGTATGTTCATGTTGTCATGTTGTTATTAAGTTCATGTTCTGAATAAACAAAAATAAACTGTGTTGGATCGTAATTCTATTGGCAGATTGTCCCAATGTTGAGGTGGGACCCACAAGAGTCATGTGGGAAGGCAGACCTCTGCATGCGGGATCCACTGATGATGAATTTGTTGACCTTTTATTGTTCTAGCACAACCTCTGTGCGAAACAACTACTATTTAATGACAAACATGAGTAACATCACACCAGTGCACATGCATCTACAACGTTACCTTTTTGGCCATCTTTGTCGTAGACTCGGATCTGGACCACCCCCGTGGTCTTGGTTCTCAAAACCTCCATGTTCTTCCCGTCTCTCTTGTTCACGGTGCCCACTTGGGCTAGCACGTCGTCCGCCCACCACAGCTTACTCCCTGGAGGCAGATCACAAAGACAAAGGTCAAAGAAATCAACTCGGAGAATCTGAACTATGCAGAGAATATATGGGTAATAACAGAACGCAGAGTTGGTCTAGATTGGTTATTTCAGCCGCCCCTGCCTCATTTCAGCACACTGCCTCTATTTGGCTCCAGCTCAGTGCACTCTTACTGCTCCCCCCGACTCAGACACACTTAGCTGAGCTCAGCGATGCACAGAGCAGCACGAGCTGTGAGCCGAGGGAGCAGACAGCAACGTGGTCCTTACACGCTTCCAAAATAAGGCGTAGCAGTGCATCTCAGATTTCCTGCTTTAGAAATCTACTTCTATACCCTATTACTCCACACATTCAGGAGTACCCCATTACTCCAGCCAGTCAGGAGTACCCTATTACTCCAGCCAGTCAGGAGTACCCTATTACTCCAGCCAGTCAGGAGTACCCCATTACTCCAGCCAGTCAGGAGTACCCCATTACTCCAGCCAGTCAGGAGTACCCAATTACTCCACCCATTCAGGAGTACCCTATTACTCCACCCATTCAGGAGTACCCCATTACTCCACCCATTCAGGAGTATCCCATTATTCCACCCATTCAGGAGTACCCCATTACTCCAGCCAGTCAGGAGTACCCCATTACTCCAGCCAGTCAGGAGTACCCAATTACTTCACTCATTCAGGAGTACCCCTTTACTCCACACATTCATGAGTACCCCATTATTCCACCTATTCAGGAGTAGTCCATTACTCCACACATTCAGGAGTACCCAATTACTCCATCCATTCAGGAATAACCCATTACTCCCCCTATTCATGAGTACCCCATTACCCCATAATGTCAGGTGTACCCTATTACTCCACACATTCAGGAGTAGGCCATTACTCCACACATTCAGGAGTACCCCATTACTCCACACATTCAGGAGAACCCCATTACTCCACACATTCAGGAGTACCCTATTACTCCACACATTCAGGAGTACACCATTATTCCACACATTCAGGATTACCCCATTACTCCACACATTCAGGATCACCCCATTACTCCACACATTCAGGAGTAGGCCATTACTCCACACATTCAGGATCACCCCATTACTCCACACATTCAGGAGTACCCCATTACTCCACACATTCAGGATCACCCCATTACTCCACACATTCAGGAGTAGGCCATTACTCCACACATTCAGGATCACCCCATTACTCCACACATTCAGGATCACCCCATTACTCCACACATTTAGGATCACCCCATTACTCCACACATTCAGGAGTACCCCATTATTCTACACATTCAGGATCACCCCATTACTCCACACATTCAGGATCACCCCATCACTCCACACATTCAGGAGTACCTCATTACTCCACACATTCAGGATCACCCCATTACTCCACACATTCAGGAGTACCCCATTACTCCACATATTCAGGAGTAGGCCATCACTCCACACATTCAGGATCACCCCATTACTTCACATATCCAGAAGTATCCTATTACTCCACCCATTTAGGAGTACCCCATTACTCCACACATTCAGGATCACCCCATTACTCCACACATTCAGGATCACCCCATTACTCCACACATTCAGGATCACCCCATTACTCCACACATTCAGGAGTACCCCATTACTCCACATATTCAGGAGTAGGCCATCACTCCACACATTCAGGATCACCCTATTACTTCACATATCCAGAAGTATCCTATTACTCCACCCATTTAGGAGTACCCCATTACTCCACACATTCAGGATCACCCCATTACTCCACACATTCAGGATCACCCCATTACTCCACACATTCAGGAGTACCCCATTACTCCACACATTCAGGATCACCCCATTACTCCACACATCCAGAAGTATCCTATTACTCCACCCATTTAGGAGTACCCCATTACTCCACCCATACTTCATCCCAGTCCTTCAGGAGCACCATTACACAAGAGTACCATGCAACCCCATTTACTTAGGGGACCAAATGCTATTAATGCTTTTAATTTAAGAGTCCTATTACTACATCTGAGCGTAAACATATATCTGTATCCAGCCAGTAATACTCTAGTCCCGGTTCTCCCCATTCACTTTGTTCAGAGATGCTCCTGCGGTCCCACTGCTGTCTTCCAGTCTTCCAAACTTCCCTGGAGGAACCTCCCAGCAAGTGAGTGGACAATGCCAGCATGGCATGTGCCATGGCAGGGTTCAGTGGGGTAGTCCGTTACTCCTGTCTTGGTTGAGCCCTGGAGGACAAGCAGCTCCGCTGAGTGAGCAAAGCCGAGCACACAGCCCGGACCAAGAAACACATTCAACTCGAAACGTCACGGCAGAGTGAGTTCCTTGTTACGGTTAATACATGAGGAAATAAAGACTTTCCTCTCTCTTGACGCCCTTGACATGCAGACGCTTGGTTTTTCTTTTTTCTTTTTTTTCACAAATGAAATGAAATGAGGAAAAAATGTGTTAATAATTCACAATAACTACCATCCTTGTTCAATTACTCGGGGAATAGGGCAGTAAGAGACGGGGTTAATTAGGCATTAATATTAAAATAATGAGTATAACAATCAGACAGCAAGGAAACAAGGGAGGATGGAGGGTGAAAGAGAGACAGAGGCAACTATCGAAAGAATCAGAGCAGGCTTCATGAAACTCAAGAGAACAGCGTCTGTGTCACCACGGTTCACCGAGGCATGTTCCGGCGTCTCGCTGAAGTCTCAGGGTCTTCTCCCTCGCTAGCACGTTTTCGCTCGCTCCTTTCATTCCGGCACCTGTTCCCGTAGAACCCTGCGGTCAGAAATCTCCTTAGCAATGCAAAGTACACCCAGGCTTCCCGCACATCAGAGCAGCCATGAGCCGCCTTCAGCCCCCCCGGCCTGCCGATAGCTGTCATATCACCATATCACAGAAGAGAGAGCCGCTTATCAACTCGGCTGCTGCTGCTGCGTTAGGAGGTACATGAAAAAACATATATAAGCACTAGTAGTCAAAAGTTTTGGTGAAACAGTATCACCTGGATGTGCGACAGTAATTGAAACTTTCCATTTGGAATGGTATAGTCTATTCTTGTTAATGTTTATATTTTTATTTATTTATTTATTTTTTGCCAGTCCTGACAGGCAATAAAGCAGGGCAAAACGAGGAAAATAAATAAATAAATAAATAACATAGAATTAAAAAAAACAACCTTTCCATTCTTAAATGCACAATTTGAGTGAATGGAACCAATGGTGGTCAATGGAACCAGACGTCCAGCTCTAAAAGCTCTAAAAGAAGTTATTCTCAAGAAATGGTCATGAAGTCATCGTTTGATGATGGAGATGTTGTTTATGATAGTTTCATTAGAGAAGATTTCGGCCTTAAAATCCATTCATGGTGGAGGGATACGCAAAATAGTCCCCCAAAGAAAATGTATTACTTTCAGATTTTCCCACTGTTTTGCCATCATTTTCCATATAAACATACCGAAGGCACATGTAGGTTCAAATCCATTTACGGTGGAGGGATACATGTGGGGTGCAGTGAGGCAAAATAGTCCCACAAAGTAAACATAATATTTTTAGAATTTTCCACTATTTCATTATCATTTTCAATATGAACACTCAATAGACACGGGTAGGTTAAAATCCGTTCCTGGTGGAGGGATACATGTTGGGCGCTCTGAGGCAAAATAGTCCCTCAAAGAAAACTTACTTTTATCAGATTTTTTCCACTATTTTGCCATAATTTGTCCATATAACCCCTCAGACGACACATGTACATTAAAGTCTGAGGTGGAGGGATACATGTAGGGCGCTGTGAGGCAAAATAGTCCCTCAAAGAAAACATATTATATTCATATTTTCCAGTATTTCAACAAGAATTTCTATATAACCACTCAGACAACACATGCAGGATATATATATATATATATATATATATATATATATATATATATATATATATATATATATATATATATATATATAAGTATTACTTCATATCACACACTGTAGTTGGAGTGCTCTGCATTAATAAGCTGCTTCCACTGCGTTAGAGACGCTATCGCCGTGGCCAGCTCCTACAGGCGACGTCGGCTTTCCTGTAATGAGATGCTGTGTGTACCGACAGCAGCCAAATCACCCTAAATGAGGAGGATAAACAATAGCAGGCCTTGCTGTGGAGGCGGGGGGGGGGGGGGGGGGGGGGGGTGAGGGTGGGGTGTGGGCGAGGGAGGAGGACCGAGAGGACCGACACTTCATTAATTCACCCCTGTCAGAGACCATCATGCGCACCTATTTGCTGGACTTTGGGCAGATTCAATTCAGACTGAAATAAGAAGTGATTAGAGGGGCCGACGGAGGAGCGGGTGGGAAAATAGAGTTGGTCTAGAAATCAGCTTTGCATGAACGTGCTAGTGAAGCGTGTGGAGAAGCCGGCGCGTCGCCTTTCTGGCTTTAAAGTGATTCGAGGATCGTGAAGAGGCCCGAGTTTATTCTGGGAGTCTGTGAGAGAAACCAGCTTAGAAAGAAATTAAACTCTTCACCCATCTTTACCCATTCAGCCTATCAGTTAAGCTCCACCCATTCAGCCTACAGCAGTTTAGCTCCACCTCCATTCAGCCTACAGCAGTTTAGCTCCACCCATTTAGCCTACAGCAGTTTAGCTCCACCCATTCTGCCTACAGCAGTTTAGCTGCACCTCCACTTAGCCTACAGCAGTTTAGCTCCACCCATTTAGCCTACAGCAGTTTAGCTCCACCCATTCAGCCTACAGCAGTTTAGCTCCAGCCATTCATAATACAGAAGTGGGTGGAGCTAAAGAGCCTACAACAGTTTAGCTCCACCCATTCAGCCTACAGCTGTTTAGTCCCACCCATTCAGTCTACAGCAGTTTAGCTCCACCCATTCAGTCTACAGCAGTCTAGTTCCATCCATTCAGTCTACATCAGTTTAGCTCCATCCAGTCAGCCTACAGCAGTTTAGCTCCATTTATTCAGCCTACAGCAGTTTAGCTCCATCCGTTCAGTCTACATCAGTTTAGCTCCATCTATTCAGCCTACAGCAGTTTAGCTCCATCCATTCAGTCTACAGCAGTTTAGCTCCACCTATTCAGTCTACAACAGTTTAGCTCCACCTATTCAGCCTACAGCAGTTTAGCTCCATCCATTCAGTCTACAGCAGTTTAGCTCCACCTATTCAGCCTACAGCAGTTAAGCTCCACCCATTCAGTCTACAGCAGTTTAGCTCCACCAATTCAGCCTACAGAAGTGGGTGGATCTAAAGAGCCTATAGCAGTTTAGCTCCACCTATTCAGCCTACAGCAGTTTAGCCCCACCTATTCAGTCTACAGCAGTCTAGCTCTATCTATTCAGTCTACAGCAGTTTAGCTCCATCTATTCAGTCTACAGCAGTTCAGCTCCACCTATTCAGTCTACAGCAGTTTAGCTCCACCTCCATTCAGCCTACAGCAGTTTAGCTCCACCCATTTAGCCTACAGCAGTTTAGCTCCACCCATTCTGCCTACAGCAGTTTAGCTGCACCTCCACTTAGCCTACAGCAGTTTAGCTCCACCAATTTAGCCTACAGCAGGTTAGCTCCACCCATTCAGCCTACAGCAGTTTAGCTCCAGCCATTCATAATACAGAAGTGGGTGGAGCTAAAGAGCCTACAACAGTTTAGCTCCACCCATTCAGCCTACAGCTGTTTAGTCCCACCCATTCAATCTACAGCAGTTTAGCTCCACCCATTCAGTCTACAGCAGTCTAGTTCCATCCATTCAGTCTACATCAGTTTAGCTCCATCCAGTCAGCCTACAGCAGTTTAGCTCCATTTATTCAGCCTACAGCAGTTTAGCTCCATCCATTCAGTCTACATCAGTTTAGCTCCATCTATTCAGCCTACAGCAGTTTAGCTCCATCCATTCAGTCTACAGCAGTTTAGCTCCACCTATTCAGTCTACAGCAGTTTATCTCCATCCATTCAGTCTACAGCAGTTTAGCTCCACCTATTCAGTCTACAGCAGTTTAGTTCCACCCATTCAGTCTACAGCAGTTCAGCTCCATCCATTCAGTCTACAGCAGTTTAGCTCCACCTATTCAGTCTACAGCAGTTTAGCTCCATCCATTCAGTCTACAGCAGTTTAGCTCCATCCATTCAGTCTACAGCAGTTTAGCTCCACCTATTCAGTCTACAGCAGTTTAGCTCCATCTATTCAGTCTACAACAGTTTAGCTCCATCTATTCAGTCTACAGCAGAATTTAGGAAGGCGGTTTCAATTAGGACTGCTTTTTGAACAAGGCCAATCAGAAGAAAGCTCATTTGCATACCGCCGGGTCGAGCGCTCTGCTGTAAGTCCTGAACAGAGTATGTGTTTGATTCTGTCTTCACTGTTTGCCTGATAAAAATAGCAGCTCCTGTTTTTTTTTTCCTCTGCCTCTTTTTTTGTTCTCGTGTCAGCGCCGAGGCGGGATGGACGCCTCTCAAGCCCAGCCTTGGCCCTTACTGTGATCACTGAGATGAAGACGGGCCGGTCGACACATGACTTCGCTGTGTTTCTAACGGGGTCAGAGTCGGTCGCGCCGCGGTGCCGGTTAAAAACAAGACAGGCAGCCGGACAGTGGGGCGCTCGCCTCCTGCCGCGGCGAGTAAGCGACCTTGTTGTCGAGGCCGCTGGGTTCTGAGGTCCTTGCCCTCAATCTGAAAGCTTTATGCCCTCCGGCGAGGCACTTAACCTTCAAGTCACTCGAGCGGAGCCCAGGCGGGTCAGCCTGGCTCTCTCTCTCTCTCTCTCTCTCCGGTCCTAGCCTCGATACGTGAAGGTCATAACAAACGACTTTTGTTTTAGGAAGGCTGCTCTTTCTAACCTGTGCCTCACCTCGCCTCGGAATCTCCTCTCCCAGCCAAGTCTTCACTATTCTTCAACCGCGCTACCTGAGGATGGACTGGACGGAGGATCGTTCACCAACCAGAACTATCCAGACAACAGTGTCCTGTGGGCGGCGTCCTGTGTCCACTGATGAAGGACTAGAGGAACACAAACATCTACCAAACATCTAAGGTGGACCAGCAAGGAAAGAGTGTCACTCCAGCAGCAGCACTGCTGTGTCTGATCCACTCACGACAGCACAACACACACCACCACCTTGTCAGTGTCACCGCAGTGCTGAGAATGACCCACCACGCAAATAATATCTACTCTGTGGTGGTCCTGATATATATGGTTCTCCTATATGGTCAGTGGAGCTGATACAATGGACAATGTTTGTAGAGGCAGCTAGAAGGACTAGGAGAGTCAGTAAGGTCCTGGTAGATGGTTCCAGAGCCATGCTGACTGCAGGGCATCCCACAGCTGCTGGAGGGAGCGTTGGGGAGGATCCATAGAGCCAACACCACCATCCAGGTGGTCCCCCATAGATGCTCACTTGGGTTCAAGTCTGGAGGAATTAGAGGTCCAGGGTAGAACTTGGAAGTCAGCTCTTCCAACCAATGTGGGGCATGTCTAGCCGTGTGATGTTTAGGATGGTCTTGCTGGAAGACCCCATCCGCCCCAGAGAAGACAATCAGCAAGGACCCACAAGGATGGAGATAGTCTTCTTCCTGGATGTTAATATCTACTCTGTGGTGGTCCTGATACATAGAATCCTATATGGTTTCCTATGTGGTCAGTGGAGCTGATACAATGGACAATGTTTGTAGAGGCAGCTAGAAGGACTAGGAGAGTCAGTAAGGTCCTGGAAGATGGTCCCGGGTATCTGGAGGTATCATGCTGACTGCAGAGCATCCCACAGCTGCTGGAGGGAGCATTGGGGAGGATCCATAGAGCTAACACCACCATCCAGGTGGTCCCCCATAGATGCTCAGTTGGGTTCAAGTCTGGAGGAATTAGAGGTCCAGGGTAGAACTTGGAAGTCAGCTCTTCCAACCAATGTGGGGCATGTCTAGCTGTGTGATGTTTAGGATGGTCTTGCTGGCAGACCCCATCCGCCCCAGAGAAGACAATCAGCAAGGACCCGCAAGGATGGAGATAGTCTTCTTCCTGGATGATAATATCTACTCTGTGGTGGTCCTGATACATAGAATCCTATATGGTTTCCTATGTGGTCAGTGGAGCTGATACAATGGACAATGTTTGTAGAGGCAGCTAGAAGGACTAGGAGAGTCAGTAAGGTCCTGGTAGGTGGTCCCAGGTATCTGGAGGTATCATGCTGACTGCAGAGCATCTCACAGCTCAGTTGGGTTCAAGTCTGGAGGAATTAGAGGTCCAGGGTAGAACTTGGAAGTCTTGGTCAGCTCTTCCAACCAGTGTGGGGCATGTCTAGCCGTGGGATGTTTAGGATGGTCTTGCTGGAAGACCCCATCCGCCCCAGAGAAGATAGTCTTCTTCCTGGATGAGTGGGTCCAAAGAAGGCCACCAAACCGTTCCCCAGACCAAACACTGGCCTACGACTGTGTATACCATCAGGAACGACATGTATATAAGTTCCGATTCTTATAAAGACGTCTCTCTGGCGGAGGGGAAGGAGGAGCTGTTTATATGTGGAGCTGGGAGGTGAAAGGAGGTGAAGGGAGGTAATCTAATCTCAGCAGCAGATGCTGGAAGTCAGGCTCGCTGATGATCCCGCCACCTGAAACAGCTGCCTCGCCACCACAGTGATTAGCGTCAATCCACAAACGATGAGGGATGTGCACCGCCCGCTCACTCCCGCGGAGCCTGACACCGAGTCTGAAACCCAACGACCCACATCTATCACTCTTCCCAAAGTCAGGACGCTGATCCACCAGCTCCCGCCTCCTCCCGGCCTGATGAATCTAATTGCACTAGATATCCGAGGTGACCTGATCCCACACGCCGGCTAAATATGGACCAGCCTCCCTGTTACTGCAGCGCGGCTCTGACTTTACAACCAGCTCGCTTCCTAAAGCCACAGCCTAGTCAGCCCGTGCACTCTCTCTTACTCACTCTCGCCTCACTCTCACATTCACACTCTCTATTACTTACTCTCACATTCACACTCTCTATTACTCACTCTCGCCTCACTCTCACATTCACACTCTCTATTACTCACTCTCGCCTCACTCTCACATTCACACTCTCTATTACTCACTCTCGCCTCACTCTCACATTCACACTCTTACTTACTCTCACATTCACACTCTCTATTACTCTCACATTCACACTCTCTCTTACTTACTCTCACATTCACACTCTCTCTTACTCACTCTCGCCTCACTCTCACATTCACACTCTCTATTACTTACTCTCACATTCACACTCTCTATTACTCTCACATTCACACTCTCTCTTACTTACTCTCGCCTCCCTCTCACATTCACGCTCTCTCTTACTCACTCTCACCTCACTCTTACATTCACACTCTCTCTTACTCTAACATTCACACTCTCTCTTACTCTCACATTCACACTCTCTCTTACTCACTATCACATTCACACTCTCTCTTACTCACTCTCACATTCACACTCACTTACTCTCACATTCACACTCTCTATTACTCACTCTCACATTCACACTCTCTCTTACTCACTCTCGCCTCACTCTCTCCTTACTCTTACATTCACACTCTCACATTCCTCTCACATTTACCCTCTCTCTTACTTACTCTCGCCTCACTCTCACATTCACACACTCTCTTACTCGCTATCACATTCACACTCTCTCTTACTCTCACATTCACACTCTCACCTCACCCTCACATTCACATTCTCACCTCACTCTCACACTCTTGCCTCCCTCTCACATTCCTCTCACATTTACACCCTCTCTTACTTACTCTCGCCTCATTCTCACATTCACACTCTCTCTTACTCGCTATCACATTCACACACTCTCTTACTCACTATCATATTCACACTCTCTCTTATTCTCACATTCACACTCTCACCTCACTCTCACACTCACACTCTCGCCTCCCTCTCACATTCACACTTTCGCATTCACACTCTCACCTCACTCTCTCATTCACGCTCTCTCTCACTCACTCTCACATTTACACTCTCTCTTATTCACTCTCACATTCACACTCTCTCTCGCTCACTCACGGCCACCTCAGTCTCATATTCACACTCTCGCCTCACTCTCATATCCACACTCTCTCTCACTTTATCTCACATTCACACTATCTCTTACTCACTCTCACATTCACACTCTCACCTCACTCTCACATTTATGCTTTCTCTTACTCACTCTTACATTCACGCTCTTTTACTCACTCTCACACTCACACTTTCTATGACTCACTTTCACATTCACGCTCTCACTTACTCACTCACATTCACTCTCTCTTACTCACTCTCACATTCACACTCTCTAACTCTCTGATTCATACTCTCTCTTACTCACTCTCGCCTCACTCTCACATTCACACACTTTTTTACTCACTCTCATCTCACTCTTACATTCACACTCTCTCTTACTCACTCTCATATTCACACTCTCACCTCAATCTCACATTCACACTCTCAAGCTCTCACTCACTCATGGTTACCTCAGTCTCATATTCACACTCTCACCTCAATCTCACATTAACATTTTCTCTCAAGCTCTCACTCACAGTCACTCTCAGTCTCACATTCTCTCTCTCTCCCACTTCACTCTCACATTCAGACTCTCTCTTACTCACTTCGTGACACTATAATACCCCAAGCTGTAAGTGGGTGTCTGCCCTTTGATGGACTGGCGGTCTATCCGGGGCATTTCCTGCCCTCTACCTTCAGCCACAGTCGCCTCATAGCTTCAATGGCTGGAGAATCACTGGCAGGAGACGTCGAGATCTCTTTTATTGTTACGTCTAAAGATGCAAGACACCTTGGGGTGACTCTGGACGACCAGTTATCTTCTCAGCCCATATTACAAACCTGACCCGGTCATGCAGATACATTCTCCACAACATCAGACGCATCCAACCCTTCCTCTCTCAGGAGGCCTCCCAGGTGCTCAAGCCTCGACTACTGCAACTCGCTCCTGGCTGGTCTTCCTCTGCAGGCCATCAGACCCTCACAACTGATCCAGAATGCAGCAGCACGGCTCGTCTTCAATCTTCCCAAGTTCACTCCACTGCTGCGCTCCCTTCACTGGCTTCCTGTAGCTGCTCGCATTCAGTATAAAGTTCTGATGCCTTCAAAGCCAAGAATGGAGCAGCTCCTCCAGACCTTACGGCGATGGTCAAAAGTCGATCCGCACCTCGAGCCCTTCGCGCTTCAAGTACGGCTCGGCTTGACCCGTCATTACTCAAGATTCATGGAAGACACATGACAAGACTCTTCTCTGTCCTGGAGCCCAGATGGTGGAAGGAACTTCCACTGGCTGTCTGAACAGCGAACTCTCTTACAGTCTTCAAACTCAGACTGAAGACCACTATCTCTTTGTGAAGCACCTATAAGCACTGATCTACTGAAGCATTGGTAGAAACCATAATTGCACTTGATCTTCTAGGAAATCTAAGTATCGCACTTATACTGTATGTAGTCTTGTATTTTATTCTCTGTAGGTGTTCCAGTCTTGCTAGGTATTGCTTTGTGTCTAATCTTATATCTTGTTGTCTTATATCTTTCTAGGTATCAGCCCTGGCACTTGTTTATAGCAGTGTTTGAGCTCAAGAGTAGTTTGAACTTAAACCTGTTTGTACTAGATAGAGATACTCATGTAAATCACGGCTTTCATGTGGAGTCTATATTGAAACCTTTCAATTGCTTGAGCTGATGTACAACCTAATAAATCAATAAATAAATAAATAAATAAATACACGAGCAAATCAATAAACCGAACAGACTATGGAAAAGAAAGACGTTAAACGTTTCCTTGGTCATATTGTGAGAGCAGATGGAGCCGGAGGTCTGGGAGAGCGAGTGAAAAGCGAGCGAGTGAATAGAGAAGCGGGAAGAGAGGAGAAGTGAAAACAGTCAAATTGAATGAGACGGAACAGGTTCGCTCTCCGGGGTCACCTGGGACTCATCCGATTCCACTCCGAGGAAGAAAGCTCGTAATAAAAAGAGACGCGGAATCAGCTGTGAGTCATCAATACCGATGTATGAAAACAACAAACATCTGCGGCGGGAGGAAAGATAAAGAGGAAAAGGAATAAAAGGAAAAGCCAAAACAATAACGTAGCCGACATCGGGAGAGGACTGACTGCATCGCTTCAACGCAACGACTACCTCCGAGCTATCAAACGCCGGCGCTTCATGAATGTGGAAGAGAAAGAAAGAGAAAGAAGATCTTTATTAGGTTCTACAGGGAAAGCTGAAGACCACCAGGTGTAGACTTATATCACCTCTGGCTACAATCCCCTCCTGTGTACACTCATAGCGCTAGGGTAAGCTTATTTAAGCGTGCCATTCCCTTACAATAAAAGAAGTTTATTCAAGTGTACCATTAGTTTACTACTTTTAAACTAAAAGGAAGTGAGTATGCTTTCAGTTTACTTTTTATGTACTAAACACACTAATATTTAAGTATGCTTGGGTTATACTGACAAGTATAGAACAGTCTAAGTATATTTGGTCTTTACTTGTACTTAATCTTTTGATTGAGATAGTAAAAGTAAGTATTCTTGCTCTGCACAAAAACACACTCAGTACAATATTTATTTAAAAACAGAAAATAAGTATACCGAAAGTTAATTTTAGTAAGTATACTTTATGTAGTTACTATACTAATGTCATTGTACTAGTAGTACACTTGTATATGTACTATTTTAGTACTTCTTGGGCCCACTTTCTACTTTTTAAAAGTATACTTTTAAGTACACTTTAAGTGTAAGAGTAGTAAACCAAGTATAAAACTAGTTTACATCTTTTGTACTGCAACTACACTTAAAGTGAACTTAAGGGTTTACTGTTAGTTTACTAGCTTGTAAGTTTTCTTTAAGTGAACTTAATACTTATAATTTACTGCTTATATTATTGATGTACTTTAAAGTATAGGACTAGGTTTAAGGGTTTTTCCTACTTAAAATAGAACTTAACAATGTTTACTTACTCACCAGTGGACACACGTAAAATAAACAAGACACACTCAGATTAAGAAACATATTTGTATCTTTATAAATCTTAAATAAGTATTGTACTGGATGTGTTTTTATGCAGAGCAAGAATACTTACTTCTACTATCTCAATCAAAAGATTAAGTTTATGTAAAGGCCAAATATGCTTAGACTGTTCTATACTTATCAGTATATCCCCAGCATACTTAAGTATAACTGTATTAAGTATATCACTGAGAAGTACATAAAAAGTAAACTGAAAGCATACTCACTTCCTTTTAGTTTAAAAGAAGTAAAGTAATGGTACACTTGAATTAACTTTTTTTGTAAGGGATAATATAAGCAGTAAATTATAAGTTCATCTGAAGGAAAATTAGAAGCTGCCACGGTGCAGCTGAAGCAGGGAAATGCAGGAGCGGACACAATCGCGAGCTTGAGTCAAAACCAGGATTTAATAAAGAAACAAACGGGTATTCACACAGACTGACCACACTACACAATAACATTAACAACAACAATGAGCCACAAACACAGACGGAACACACAGGGTATATACAGACACAGCAAACACGGAACAGCTGCAGAACATAACACCACACAGGTGGAGGGCGGAGGCATGGAACACTTAAAAAAGGTAAACAAAGACAACGTGGACTAGACAGGACGTAAACAGAGGCACGTGGATGGGCAGGCGTGACACAAGCTAGTAACTAACAGTAACAGTAACCCTTAAGTTTACTTTTAGTGTAGTTGCAGTACAAAAGATGTAAACTAGTTGTATACTTGGTTTACTACTCTTACACTTAAAGTGTACTTAAAAACATACTTTTAAAAACTAGAAAGTGGACCAATTTAGTCCCAAGAAGTATTAAAATAGTACATATACAAGTGTACTACTAGTACAATGACATTAGTATAGTAACTACATAAAGTATACTTAATAAAATGAACTTTAAGTATACTTATTTTCTGTATGGGTCAGTATACTTCTTTTAAACTAAAAAGAAGTAAGTATGCTTTCAGCTTAACTTTTCATTTACTTTTCATTTACTTCTCAGTTATATTTAAGTAGATTTGGGTTGTACTGACAAGTATAGAGAAAGTCTAAGTATATTTGGTCTTTACATGTACTTAATCTTGTTTTATTGAGATATACTTAAGAAAAGTATAAGCAAGTATTCTTGCCCTCCACAAAAAGGCAATTGGAAATACAAAAGATGTGTAATAGTTTTGTACATGAAGTCTACAACTCTTACAGTAATACTTAAAAAGTATACTAGAAAGTGGGTTCGGCCGACAATCAATGGGACCCTATGGGAGGAGCTAGGGATGAATAAACGACAAATAGAGGAGTGTGGGTCAGTATGTATGTGGATTAGAGGTTGGGGATCTGCTCTGAGTGAGTACAGACAGTTTGGAGGCTGTAGGTTGAAAGAAACCATAATATTTGGGTTCGGCCAACAATGAATGGGACCCTATGGGAGGAACTAGGGATGAATAAACGACAAATAGAGGAGTGTGGGTCAGAATGTTTGTGTGGGTCAGTATGTTTGTGGATTAGAGGTTGAGGATCTGCTCTGAAGGCTGGAGGTTAAATGAAACCATGAGGTTTGAGTCTGACTGAAAATGAATAGGACGTGTACAGGTCAAACCAACACTACAGTCGTGGTCAGGGCACACCACATAGCCCCCACACCAAGGGTCAGTCGTCCCAGCAGCCCACCCAGTCCCAAATCATTTCTGAGGTGTGAAGCACATTACCCATAGCATGATCTCAGGAAGTCCACTGTCCTGGCTATCACATCTGCCACAGGGAACCTGATCCTCCAGGGCTTTGTCCCCAGTACACCGGAGCCTCTTTGGCTCAGCACGGTCACTCTCCCAATCCAGACCCCAGACCTCACCCAGGAGTGCTTTTACCATGCAGGGGCACTCTCAGCGGAGTCTTATGCCCATTTTTAGCGCTCTTAAAGCCGCAGCCTAATCAGCCTGTCCACTCTCTCTTACTCACTCTCACCTCACTCTCTCCTGTGCTGGTTTTGCGCTGGTGGTCCCCGGCAAGCTAGTGCCAGCATGGAGACATATCCAGAGATCCTCAACCATACCTTGATCTGTTCCCATCAGGTAACAGATATCCAGTCCAATAGGTGTCCTGAGCAAGTGGCCGAACATAAGAGCTGGGGTGAACATGGTGGAGTGGCACACCAGCAGGACCAGGAGTAGGTGTGGGACCGGGCCATGCTGGTACTGGGATGATGGCATCCGCTCAAATGCTCCACAAGGCCATCGGTCTGAAGGTGTAGCAGCATGATCCAAGTCCTCCTATCCTCCGCAACACCGGCCTGATCGCACGCACAAGCCCTCCCAGGACAGCGGGCCTTTCCCCTTTACAAACAAAGGGTTAGCACGTGGCCCCTGCTCCTTTTCTCCTCCCCTCTGCCGCTCCGGGAGGGGTTGAATGCCTCCGCCTCTCCTTTTGCTCATAGGCTGAAAAGCGAGGAACGCAAACCTGGCAAAAGCCACCCAGAACTCTTCCCGATCTCCAAACCAGCTGGCAGACGGTGGGGCTCACCACCGTGCCGGGACTCTCCCTCATTCAGGCGTGGTCTCTGTTCTTGATCGAGCCCCCAGTCTGAAAAGGCAACTAGCAACAATGCATAGCCAGTTACAGACCTCAGTCATGACTCCTGACTCAAAGTCGTGTGGCCCTTGTTGCTGTGGAGTTCCATTGGCACTCCAAACTGGCAGTAGAACCCCTTGAACCACCATGAGCACCTCCTCTGGGTTTGATCAGTTCAGTCATCACCATTTACTTTACTTGCTCTACTTGCTCTTTGCTTTACGTGCTCTACAACCTTCTTCTTGGTCAACAGAAGACAGTGGTGGTCGTGGAAACCATTGCAACATCCCTAAGTCGGCCCATGTACAATCCTTCTCCACAACCATGGGGCCATCATGCACCAAGCCACTAGCCACTACTGTCTTCCATGGTTTGAGCTTCCTCCACCATCCATACCGATGAGGGTGCAGCTCATGTGCACCACCCGATCAAAGAAAAGCGAATGCCCTACGATTGAAGCCTGTAGGACTCCTCAAGTTCCATTTTTGAAGTTGTCTATTTGTTAAACTTGATTTAAACCACTTGAAAACTGAGCCTAAGATGACTACCCAGAATCCAAGATGATGGACCAGAGAACTCTTCAGAACTTCTCAGCGTACCCTGCTCTGTCCTCGGCAGTTCCATGGGTCTTCTGAGGAGACTGAACATAGCTCAACGTTATTCAACTCATTAGCCAACAAACACAACTCGTCTCACTCACCCATCACAGCCAGAGCCGTCGCCTTCATCAGATCTTTCTTCAGACCGTCAATCACTTCCAGGCCACTCCCATCCAGGTTACATCTATTAATAGTTCCGTTCCCTGAGCTGATCCAGTAGAGCTTGCTGGAGGAGTAGTCTATAGACAGACCTGTGAAGAAAGAGAGAGAGAAAAAATGATGAGTGGAAGTACGTGGTAGGTGTTTCCAATAAAGTGGCCAGTTAATGAAAGCACAAGTTGGACGTTTCTAATAAAGTGGCCAGTTATTAGAATTACAAGGTGGGTGTTTCTAATGAAGCGGCCAGTTAATGAACGTACTAGGTGGGTGTTTCTAATAATTTGGCCAGTTATTAGAATTACAAGGTGGATGTTTTTAATAAAGTGGCCAGTTAGTGGACGTACAAGGTGGGTGTTTCTAGTAAAGTGGCCAGTTAATGAAAGCACAAGGTGGGTGTTTCTAGTAAAGTGGCCAGTTAGTAGAATTACAAGGTTGGTGTTTCTAATAAAGTGTCCAGTTAGTGGAAGCACAAGGTGGGTGTTTCTAATAAAGTGGCCAGTTAGTGGAAGTACAAGGTTGGTGTTTCTAGTAAAATGGCCAGATAATGAAAGCACAAGGTGGGTGTTTCTAATAAAGTGGCCAGTTAGTGGAAGTACAAGGTGGGTGTTTCTAGTAAAATGGCCAGATAATGAAAGCACAAGGTGGGCATTTCTAATAAAGTGGACAGTTAATGAAAGTACAAGGTGGGTGTTTCTAATAAAGTGGACAGTTAATGAAAGTACAAGGTGGGTGTTTCTAATAAAGTGGCCAGTTAATGAACTTACTAGGTGGGTGTTTCTAATAAAGTGGCCAGTTAATGAACTTACTAGGTGGGTGTTTCTAATAAAGTGGACAGTTAGTGGAAGCACAAGGTAGGGGTTTTTAATAAAGTGGTCAGTTAGTGGACGTACAAGGTGGGTATTTCTAGTAAAGTGGGTAGTTTCTAGTAAAGTGGCCAGTTAGTGAACGTACTAGGTGGGTGTTTCTAATAATTTGGCCAGTTATTAGAATTACAAGGTGGGTGTTTCTAATAAAGTGGACAGTTAATGAAAGTACAAGGTGGGTGTTTCTAGTAAAATGGCCAGATAATGAAAGCACAAGGTGGGTGTTTCTAATAAAGTGGCCAGTTAGTGGAAGCACAAGGTGGGTGTTTCTAATAAAGTGGACAGTTAGCGAAGGTAGAAGGTGGGTGTTTCTAATAAAGTGGCCAGTTAATAAAAGCACAAAGAGGGTGTTTCTAATAAAGTGACCAGTAAGTGGAAGTATAAGCAGGTGTTTCTAATACAGTGAGCGTCTGACTGAACAATGTTGATGCTGTTTTTCATTAGACAGTAGGAGTGCTGAAGAAGAGTGCTTCCACCGCCGTCTAATCTTGATGTCCCCGAGGGTGAGTTGTTTATTTACAGCAAATTGGCATTAGTGTCTAAAAGCAGCCAAGCTTGTCTCCATACGTCCACACATCACATTCCACCTCCCTCTTCTCCGTGTACATCAGATACATAATTACTGTTATTAAAGATCCGCCCGGAGCCGTAAATCACAGGCAATAGCGTCAGGAATATTTCGAGTAAAATGAAAATGTGAAGGCGGAGAGGAGAACGGGGTCATTGTGTTTTGAGATAACTCAATTCTTCTACAGCAATTACTGTTTCTATAAAAGAACACGCTCAGGCTTCGTAGCACGCTACATAAAAGTTACAAGGATGGCATGCATGATCTCCGAGCACCAGCTTTTAATAGTAAACTGATTTAGAGTAGTTCGATGTGTTTCATGTGTGAAATCTGTCAGAAACTTCTTGTTACATCTGACTGATGTTGGAACTGCTGGACCAGGCCTCTGAATGTGTTTGTTCCTACAAACAGGAGCTGTATATACACCGTTGAGTCACATTATTATGACCACTTCCATAGGTGGCAGCGATCTGGTCTGGGTGTGTCTAATAAAGTGGACAGTTAATGGAAGCACAAGGTGGGTGTTTCTAATAAAGTGGCCAGTTAGTGAAAGTACAAGGTGGGTGTTTCCAATAAAGTGGCCAGTTAGTGGAAGCACAAAGTGGGTGTTTCTAATAAAGTGGCCAGTCAGTGGAAGCACAAAGTGGGTGTTTCTAATAAAGTGGCCAGTTAGTGGAAGCACAAGTTAGGTGTTTCTAATAAAGTGGCCAGTTAGTGGAAGCACAAGTTGGGCATTTCTAATAAAGTGGCCAGTTAGTGGAAGCACAAGGTAGGTGTTTCTAATAAAGTGGTCAGATATGCAAGGTAGGTGTTTCTAATAAAGTGGCCAGTTAGTGGAAGTACAAGGTGGGTATTTCTAATAAAGTGGCCAGTTAGTGGAAGCACAAGGTAGGTGTTTCTAATAAAGTGGTCAGATATGCAAGGTAGGTGTTTCTAGTAAGGTGGCCAGTTAGTGGAAGTACAAGGTGGAAGTTTCTAGTAAAGTGGCCAGTTAATAAAAGCACAAGGTGGGTGTTTCTAGTAAAGTGGCCAGTTAACTAATGTACAAGGTGGATGTTGGAACTGCTGGACCGGCCTCTTTCATCTTTCACTGAATGTGTTTGTTCCTACAAACAGGAGCTGTATATACACAGTTGAGTCACATTATTATGACCACTTCCATGGGTGGCATCGTTCTGGTCTGGGTGTGTCTAATAAAGTGGACAGTTAATGGAAGCACAAGGTGGGTGTTTCTAATAAAGTGGCCAGTCAGTGGAAGCACAAAGTGGGTGTTTCTAATAAAGTGGCCAGTTAGTGGAAGCACAAGTTAGGTGTTTCTAATAAAGTGGACAGTTAATCGAAGCACAAGGAGGGCTTTCCAATATAGTGGCCAGTTAGTGGAAGCACAAAGTGGGTGTTTCTAATAAAGTGGCCAGTTAGTGGAAGCACAAGTTAGGTGTTTCTAATAAAGTGGCCAGTTAGTGGAATGACAAGGTGGGTATTTCTAATAAAGTGGCCAGTTAATAAAAGCACAAGTTGGGTGTTTCTAATAAAGTGGCCAGTTAGTGGAATGACAAGGTAGGTGTTTCTAATAAAGTGGTCAGACATGCAAGGTAGGTGTTTCTAGTAAGGTGGCCAGTTAGTGGAAGTACAAGGTGGATGTTTCTAGTAAATTGGCCAGTTAATAAAAGCACAAGGTGGGTGTTTCTAGTAAAGTGGCCAGTTAACTAATGTACAAGGTGGATGTTGGAACTGCTGGACCGGGCTGCTTCATCTTTCACTGAATGTGTTTGTTCCTACAAACAGGAGCTGTATATACACAGTTGAGTCACATTATTATGACCACTTCCATGGGTGGCAGCGTTCTGGTCTTGGAAATGTTGTCCCTCATCCATATGGAAGACACTCTCAACTGCTTTGGGTCTGAATCCATCCTTGCAGATCATGTACACCATACATGCAGATTGTCTTCTTTGGCTTGGATAGGATCTTCCAGCGAGACAATGCAACTTTCCAAATACTACCCTGGACCCCTAATTTCTCAGACTTGAACCCAACTGAGCATCTAGGGGGCCTCCTGGATGGTGGTGTTGGCTCTATGGATCCACCTCCACGCTGCCTTCAGCAGCTGTGGGATGCACTGCAGGCTTTAGATACCTGTGACAACCTACCAGGACCTTACTGAGTCTCCCTGTCCATCTAGCTGCTGCACACAGCTCTTACTCTGGATATTAGCCGGTGGTCATAATAATGTGACTCGACTGTGCATTAGTGTAGCATAGCAAGGTCCCAAACTTGTGCTGTTCACTGGTAAAGCTGACCTGATTCAGATTCTGATGCAACCGAAGCCAACGCAGCAGTGTAGCCCACTCACCCTGCTAGAGCTGCCCTGGACAACTGTAAGTACTATTACTGTGACAAAGCAGTAGACCACGACAGAGGTCCAGACTGCCTCAGCAAGAGCTGAGGGTCCTATGCCAAGCGTGTGACCTTGGAAATGCTCTTTTGACTGAACGGACACAAGAGAATCTTACACAAAGGCTTTAGAATTTAATTTCACGCAATTTTCATGCAACTCACAAACAATATATATATAATGTTTGCATTAAAGCCTATTTTTGTATAGAGGCTTATTTTACATATAGTTCTATTATCAGCAATTTTCAGTCCTCTGTCTTAATCTCCTGGTACGACCACCAAAGTTAAGGATGTTAATAGACTAATTGGTTGCTAGGACACCCTTGCTCTATTGTGATGCCCAGCTGAAAAACATTCTACTAATAAGTGAGTATAAAAGGGAGAACAACATTCTAGATTTGTTTAGTATCTGAAGCATCAGCAGTTGATGGCTTGCTGACCGACTCACAATGACCAGAAAGAAAAAACTTTCTTTAGAGACCCGTCAGTCCATTGTTGTGTTAAGGAAGAAGATACATTGAAAACAAGAACATTTCACTGTGATCCCAAACTTTTCAGCAGTAGTGTATAGATAGCGTCCACAAACTTGTGGCCATGTAGTGTGTTGGCATGCGTCTGGTGCTGCTAGGACTTTACCGACTGGCTCTTTCTGGTTCTGGTGGAGGATCTTGTTGTTACTGCCGTCCATATTGGCCATGTTGAGGGCGTTTCCGTCGGTCCAGTACATTTTCCTAGAAGAAATCAAGAAGCAGACAACAACAACAACATCGAGCATGTTTACTTATCCGTACGCCATTCAGGGGTTGGTTCGCGTTCCTCAAATGATGTTTACATGTAAACAGTGAAGAAGCAATAAGGCCCGCTGTTGCGGTTGAGAGGGCAAAGTGTTTTCTAGAGGAAGGGAGGAAAAGAAAACAAGAAGAAGAAGAAGAAGAACAACAACAACAACAGGAATGTGTCTCCAGCATCACCGAGGGCTGCGAAGGCACTGAATAAACCTGTCACTTTCTTCTTCATATATCCGGCAGCGCGCCTTATCCTACGTGACAGATGACTTTCAGAAGCGTCTCAGGAGTCGGTTTAAGTTCAGCCGGAGGCCGTAAATCATAACAGACAGACTCGGCGCGGGAACATGCTCGACGGCGTATCGTAAAAGAAGGCGTAAAACAATGGCCCGGCGTCCAATCCCTTGCAAACGAGCGAGCTGTCACCGACCAGCCGAATAAGGAGAAGATAAATGCCGGCGCGGGATTGGCTGAGGCCCGGGCGCCGGCTCGTTAAGAGTGTCTTAATGAGCGTATCTGTTCTGCCAGCCTTAATAAGCCGAGCGGGCGCCAGCGTGACGAGTTGGGTTATTGCAACAGGCGCAAACAAGCGCGTGCCGGGCCACGGTTCAGTAATTAACTCTCGATGCAATGGGCCGCGTCTGCTCGGCAACTCCGAGATAGCAATTAATGTCAAAAAACGTCAGCCGGCGTGCCGCGAGACCGCCGCCGCGAGTGTGGTCCCGCATCGTCATCTTTAAAGGGAAAACTGGAGATTCCTTATTTAAATAATGAGCTGCAACCGAGGCCTGATTTGAGCTCATCATGGCTGTGAGGTCATAAACACAGACAACGCTACACCCATTCAGCCTACAGCAGTTTAGCTCCGTCTAGTCAGTCTACAGCAGTTTAGCTCCATCTATTCAGTCTACAGCAGTTTAGCTCCATCTATTCAGCTCCATCTATTCAGTCTTTAGCAGTTTAGCTCCATCTATTCAGCCTACAGCAGTTTAGCTCCGTCTATTCAGTCTACAGCAGTTTAGCTTATTTTACATATAGTTCTATTATCAGCAATTTTCAGTCCTCTGTCTTAATCTCCTGGTACGACCGCCAAAGTTAAGGATGTTAATAGACTAATTGGTTGCTAGGACACCCTTGCTCTATTGTGATGCCCAGCTGAAAAACATTCTACTAATAAGTGAGTATAAAAGGGAGAACAACATTCTAGATTTGTTTAGTATCTGAAGCATCAGCAGTTGATGGCTTGCTGACCGACTCACAATGACCAGAAATGCTCCATCTATTCAGTCTACAGCAGTTTAGCTCCGTCTATTCAGTCTACAGCAGTTTAGCTCCATCTATTCAGTCTACAGCAGTTTAGCTCCATCTATTCAGCTCCATCTATTCAGTCTTTAGCAGTTTAGCTCCATCTATTCAGCCTACAGCAGTTTAGCTCCGTCTATTCAGTCTACAGCAGTTTAGCTCCATCTATTCAGTCCACAGCAGTTTAGCTCCATCTATTCAGTCTATAGCAGTTTAGCTCCACCTATTCAGTCTACAGCAGTTTAGCTCCATCTATTCAGTCTACAGCAGTTTAGCTCCATCTATTCAGTCCACAGCAGTTTAGCTCCATCTATTCAGTCTATAGCAGTTTAGCTCCATCCATTCAGCCTACAGCGGTTTAGCTCCATCTATTCAGTCTACAGCAGTTTAGCTCCATCTATTCAGTCTACAGCGGTTTAGCTCCATCTATTCAGCCTACAGCAGTTTAGCTCCATCTATTTAGCCTTAGCAGTTTAACTCCACCCATTCAGCCTACAGCTGTTTAGCTCCACCCATTCAGCGTACTATTGTTTAGCTCCACCAATTCAGCCTACAGCAGTTTAGCTCCACCTTTTAGCCTACAGCAGTTAAGCTCCACCCATTCAGCCTACCGTTGTTTAAACCCATCTATTCAGACCACAGCAGTTTAGTCCAGTGATTGCTTTTACTGGACATTGTGCCAGGGCTGGTTTTAAAGAAACCAATCAGAACATAGCTCATTTACATAACTACTAATGGTACATAAAACCAGTCGTAAGTGGAGCTCACAGCTAAAAGGCGTAGAAAATGGGGGTCTTTAAAGCGTTACCCTTTGGCTGGGTGCAGAACGAGGCACTTGGGTTTGTCGATGCCATGGACGACGGTGGTTTTGAGCGAGCCGTCCAACCGAGCCACGTTAATCTGAGTCTCTTCGCTGTCCGAGCTCATCCAGTACATGTTCCTGGACAGCCAGTCCACAGCCAGCCCCCGCACGTTCAGCACGTCTGCAGACACACACATCATAACATCTATCACTGCAATCACATGTAACTACATCTAATAGAATCTACACAACAGTACACACGTATATGTACTTCTGAGCATACTGTTAGTCTATACATTACATAGATATGGTCCCCATAATGTACATACATGCAGCCTATATGTCACTGATCTGGTAATGTAGTGGACGATCAGACGGTCAGGACTTCTGAACCCACTCAGACACACTTTACCTCCAGACATGACCGTCTCCAGTCTGGTCCCGTTAATGGACGCTCGTTTTATAGTCCGGGTTTTAATGTCGGCCCAGTAAATCCGCTCGTCCATCGCGTCATAATCCATGGCTGTGACATCATCAATGTCGGGAACGGTCAGGGCAGTGATGATGTTGAGGTACGGGTCATCTAGGTCCACACCTCGAATCTCTGACCTCCGAGAGTAGAGCAGGAACCGCTTCACCACTACAACATGCACACACACACACACACACACATACGCACACAGACACACACATACACACATATACACACAACAGATAGGTCACTACACAAATAAATAATTCAGAAAGAGGTTCTAATAAAATTATCTAATAACATCATTCTAGATATTAATTATATTAGACCCTTGTTCTAGATTTTAATTTTATTGGAACTTTATTCTGGATTTCAATTTTATTACAACTTCATTATGGATATTCATATTATTAGAACCTTATTTTAAATATTAATTATATTAGAAGCTTATTTTAGATATTAGTTTTATTAGACCCTTGTATTATATATATATATATATATATATATATATATATATATATATATATATATATATATATATATATATATATATATATATATATATATTAATTTTATTCTGGATGTCAATTGTATTAGAACTTTATTCTGGATGATAGATTTATAGAGCTTAGTTCTACACAATACTTTATTTTAGATATAGTCTAGTTTTATTGGAACTGTATTGAGGATATGAAATATTAAAACCTCATTGCAGATGTCAATCTTATTTGTACATTTTAGATTAAAATGTTATTAGAACTTTATTTTATGTTCATTTAAAAGTTTAAGATAGACAGATAAAAGATAGGTTAAAACTTGATGAGAATTTCACTGTGGATGTCAATTTTATTACAACTGTATTAGAGATATTAATATTATTAGAACTTCACTATAAATTTATTTTAGAGATTAATTTTATTTAAAAATATTCTTAATATTCGATTAATTTTATTACATCTTCATTTTAGATTAAAATGTTAAATGTGAATTTAAAATAAAGATAAAATTTAGATTTAAACTTTATTAAAACTTCATTCTGGATATTAATTTTGTTTGAACTTAATTCAGCATAATTATTTTATTTGAACTTCTAAAACTAATTCTAGATATTAGTTTTATTAGAACTGTATTATAGATATAAATTTTATTAGATATTTTTGGATATTAATTTTATTACAATTTTATTCTAGATGTTAATTTATAACTTCATTTTAGATTAAACATTTATTAGAACTTTATTCTAGATATTAATTGAAAATCTTCTAAACTTCATTTTGGGTGTCAATTTTAAAAGAACTTCATTTTGGATATTAACTTATTTCAACATAAATATTTTATCAGCACTTCTAATACTAATTATAGGTATTTGTTTTATTAGAATTGTATTATAGATGTTAAGTTTATTAGAACTTTATTTTCACTATATATTATATTATAAACATAAATTTTATTACAAATTTATTCTAGATATTAATAAAAAATATTAAGATAGATAAAAGACTTTTTTCCCCAGTTTTTTGGAAATTTATTTTTTATTTTATTTTAATTTGATTTAAACTTAATTCTACATAATAATTTTATTACAACTTCATTCTGGATGTTATTTTTATTCGAATTCCATTCTGGATATTGATTTTAATAGAATTTCACTGTAAATGTGAATTTTCTAACAGCTGTAATTTGAATATAGTTTGTAATGTTTAATTTTATTATAATATTAAACTGTGCTTTTGAGCCCAACACATGCGCCTGAACTCAATGTCTTTTTCTCTCTCCGTATGTACCTCCTGTTTTTCTGCAGGACTTTCTCCTCCCCTGACCTCGACGCCGCTCTTCAAGGTTTTAAGAACAACGAGAAATTCAAATGAACCTCCGCAGGTTATGAGTTTAGTTAGGTCACCTGAGTCTCTAGAGACAGGCTGGAACTGTTCCAGGATCAGAGCTTCACTCTGATTCACTACCAAAACTCTACCAGTGCTCAGACACAAACCCTGAAATGACCGACCACTGACCACAAATATGAAGTGTACCAAATACAAGCAAAGCTGTCCTTAGGGGGCTGCTGGACCTTCTCATGGCTCGTAGATCAACATCTTCACAGTGGCCACTATTAACAGATGAGCACCTGAGCAGGTGTGGTGTCATTGGGCGTGTGTGGGTATGTGTGTTTAATGGGTGTGGCTTATTTTAGGGTGACGCACTGGAATAGGTGTGGTTGTGGGCGTGGCTCACTTGATTAGGTGTGATCAGGGGTGTGGTTCACTTGGTAATATGTGTTTAAGGGGTGTGGCTTTACTTTAGTAGACAGGGTTGTGGGAGTGTCTTATTTGAATAGGTGTACTTGGGGTGTGTCTTAGCAGGACAGCTGGGACTGAGGGTGTTTTTCACTTTAGTAGGTGTGATTGAGGGAGTGGCTCACTTTAATATGTGACTTAACTGGGTATGTGTGCTGAAGGGGTGTGGCTTACTTCAGGAGGTGACACACTGACATAGGTGTGGTTTACCTGGGTGGGGCTCACTTTAGTAGACATGGTTGAGGGAGTGTCTTATTTAAATTGCTGTGACAGTGTTGGGCAGGTGTGTACGAGGGTCTGTCTGGCCTGAATAGGTGTGATTAGGGGTGTGGCTCAGCATGGCAGGAGGGGTTGAGGGTGTGGCTCATTTGAATAGTGATTTGCCTTGGTAAGCATGTTCAAGGGCATGCCAAGTCTATTCAGGTGAGGGGTGTGGCTTATTTTCCAGGTGATGTTGAGTGTCTGGCTTGTTTCGGCCTAGCTACGAAGATGTCGCTCACCTGAACAGGTGTGGTCATGGGTGTGGCTTACCTTGACAAGTGCGGTTGTTTACAGAGAGCTTCATTAGATAAGGGCAGGCACAGGAGGCGGAGACATTGTAGTTTATCAGACAGAGATGGGAACAGGGGCCTTTCCCTCTGTTGGCTTCACATGGGTTAGGGGCTGATAGATAGATAGATAGATAGATAGGTAGGTAGGTAGATAGATAGATAGATAGATAGATAGATAGATAGATAGATAGATAGATAGATAGATAGATAGATAGATAGATAGATAGATAGATAGATAGATAGATGAAACAGAAGCATATCAGGGATGTAATAAAACATATTCAAGTATGATTTGATTCTGCAATCGGATTTCATCTGCGGCCGCAACCTTAAAAACCAAAGTGCCCAGTCATTTTAGCAGTGGGTGTGTCTGTATTACAAACCACACCCTCTCTCTGCCCACTTTAATAGGCAGTATCAAAAGGCTTCAGTGTGGTTTCCTTGGTAGTGGCTACCATGATATATAAACCATGGTAATGGGTGTTCCCTATCTTTGATGGTTGTTAAAGCACCACCCTTTCAGATGGCCATTGGTCCTTGTAGTGAAGGCTTAATGCACTACAGCTCCTCTACCAAATCCTTCTTTTTGTAGCTATGGATGGATTGTTCTTGCTGACAGTCTGATTGATTGGTTTGCAGTCAAGTAAGAAAATGAACCAATCAAGCAACCCCACTTGCAGTTGACCATACCAGAGTTTGTTGGGAGCGAACCCTAGACCACCAATTTTGGAAGGACCTGAGATCAGTTCTCTTGACCACTCTTAGGTTTGAAAACAATTTTCATACATGACTTGACTCAGAGCCAGTGATTATGGCATAGGGTGCTTTCACACTTGTCCTACATGCTCCAGATTCTGGGCTCGTCTTGAGCAAGGTGCTCATTATTGCTGGTTTGCTTTTGTACACACAAGAATTCCATCCAAACTGTGGATCAATGGCAGGAAAACAAAAATATATAGGCCCTAACTTCATTTGTTTACTTCTTGGTGTTATGCTCCTGGGATACAAGCACTGAAGTGGAGAAGGTCATCAGATTTTGTCCACAACAATCCTTTCCCCGCCATCAAGGAACATGGACAGGGGAACTAACTTAATAATCCAAAGCAGTCAAGCAAGAAAATAAACCAATCTAGCAACCCCATTTGCAGCACCGGGAGCTGACCATACTAGAGTTTGTTGGAAGTGAACCCCGGACCACTGCTTTTAAGAGGACCAGAGATCAGTTCTCTTGACCCCTCTCAGGTTTGAAAACAGGTTTCACACTTGACCAGATGTACCGAACTCTCAGAGCCAACAATCCTGGCTTAGAGTGCTTTCACACTTGTCCTGAATGCTCCAGATTCTGGGCTTGTCTTGGGCAAGAGGCTCATTATTACTGGTTTGCTTATGCACACACAAGAATTCCATCCAAACTGTGAATCAATTGCATGAACACAAAAATATATAGGCCCTAACTTCATTTGTTTGCTTCTTGGTGTTATGCTCCTGGGATACAAACACTAAAGTGGGAAAGGTCATCAGATTTTGTCCACAACAGTCCCTTCCACGCCATCATGGAACATGGACAGGGGAATTAACTCGATAACCCGAGGCAGTCAAACAAGAAAATAAACCAATCCAGAAACCCCACTTGCAGCACCGGAAGCTGACCATACCACTGAGTTTGTTGAAAGCGAACTCCAGATTAATGCTTTTAAGGGGACCAGAGACCAGTTCTCTTGACCTCGCTCAGCTTTGAAAACAGGGTTTCACACTTGACCAGATGTACCGAACTCTCAAAGCCAGCAATCCTGGCTTAGGGTGCTTTCACACTTGTCCTACATGTTCCAGATTCTGGTCTTGTCTTGGGCAAGAGGCTTATTATTGCTGGTTTGCTTGCGCACACACAAGAATCCTATCCAAACTGTGGATCAATGGCAGGAAAACAAAAAACACAAGGCCTATCTTCATTTGTTTGCTTCTTAGTGTTTTGCTCCTGGAATACAAAAACTGAAGTGGGGAAGGTCATCAGATTTTGTCCACAAAAGTCCCTTCACTGCCAACAAGGAATACGGACAGTGGAAGTAACTGGACAACCAAGGCAGTCAAGTAAGAAAATAAACCAATCCAGAAACCCCACTAGCAGCATCGGGAGCTGACCATACTAGAGTTTGTTGGAAGTGAACCCCGGACCACTGCTTTTAAGAGGACCAGAGATCAGTTCTCTTGACCCCTCTCAGGTTTGAAAACAGGTTTCACACTTGACCAGATGTACCGAACTCTCAAAGCCAGCAATCCTGGCTTAGGGTGCTTTTACACTTGTCCTGAATGCCCCCAATTCTAGGCTGGTCTTGGGCAAGGGGTTCATTATTGCTGTTTTGCAGGAGCGGACATACAACAATGACCAACGACGACAGACTGAACACACAGGGTATAAAACGTTACAGATATGTTACAGATATGGGCCAGGTGGGGGGCGGAGACACTAGGAACACATGATCAAAACAGAACTGCATGGAAAAGATGTAAACAGAAGCTCGAGAGACTGACAGGATATAAACAGGTGGACGAGGACAGGCAGGACGTGACAGTCCCCCCCTCCCCAAGGCGACACTCCCGGGACGCCAAACCGAACCAACCCCAGGAGCTGCCCCAGAGGAGGGCAAGGACGAACACAGGACAAAAATGGACAAACAGACAGACACAGACAGGACTGGACGGACAGACAGAAACAAACAAAAAAAGAACAAGCCAGGGACAGACAGAAACAACCACCGCAACAGGACAAACACACAACCAGGGAACAAAGACGAGGACGGACGACGAGATGAATAGGGAGGAAGATGACGAGACGTCACAGGAGGAGGACGATGAGATGTACCCAACTCTCAGAGCCAGCGATCCTCGGTCCAGAAACAGGCTCTTACATAATGAGCCCTTCACAATTTTATGTTGACAATGCAGAGGTTCAGTCACTGTTCCTATTGAAACACTAGGGGGCGACACTTGAGCAGACCTTACGACCAAAGATCCCACCACTCGTACCCAAACAAAGGACCATCTTCTAAAGTAATTTAGATCTTTTCCTTGTGGTCATCTTGATCCAATATTGAGGAAGGCTGGACCTGATCATTTGTTTGAAGGTTCTAAAGTGAGTAATCCTGATATCTAATGTACCCTAATAAGCCAACATGCCCCCAACCCCTAAATCTCATATTGAGAGGTCACCCATGCCCCTGATGCATATAATCTCTACACTAGCAGGACTTGTCAGAAGGTATACATCAAATGAGCTTGAAAATACTACTCCAAGAGGCTGATAAACCCGAAGACAGCCAGCCGTAATTATCATATTACCTGATTGCAATGCACCCAGCAGAGGTTGGTAAATGTAATCAAGTCAGGATACTGCATGAACGGCTGGGTCTCTGGAGACGGAACTGTTTTATTTTCCTTTTCATGTCCTTCTCTAAGCTGTTCAGACAGTTCTAGCCGTAAGGGCAGCAACAGCCGTAAGAGGCAGCCGTAACGTTTAGATTTTTGCAAACATTTTGAAAGCAAAGCTGGTGGACTGGCCAGGAATGCAAACCAAAACCAAACGCACAAGCGAAAACAAAAAAGTAACTGAGTGTAAACACAGCTAATGAGATCTGACACACTCCCACTTTTACCTTCTTGACTTCTTCTGCAATCGCTTGATGTTCCAAAAACATTTAGGACAGGAACATGTTTACCACGGTGTCACCGTTCTTTTGAAAGCATGTGATCATCCGTTGAGGAAAGAAGAATTTTGAAAAGTCTTGAGCCATGAAGCCGTACACCTTCATTGTTGTTTTTGCCTCACGTGTATGATTACGCAGCCATGTGTGCAGAGTGTTTCTTGGAGTGGCCTTGATTAAATACACATGGATGTCCCTGAAAAAGACGGAGTCTAGAAGGCAGCATGTCTTTCACAGATCTATCTATCTATCTACCGGTCCGAAGATGGACAGTCAGCGGGGTGCCGACTTTATCAAGCCAGTGGACTGATATTTGCTCTAACTAGACTCCGCATATGTGGTAATAGTCTCAGGAGGGACTAATTTTCTGCTCTAACTAGTCTCCATATATGTGGTAATAATCTCAGGAGGGACTACTTTTCTCTTCTAACTAGTCTCCATATATGTGGTAATAGTCTCAGGAGGGACGGCTTTTCTGTTCTAACTAGTCTCCGTATATGTGGTAATAATCTCAGGAGGGACTACTTTTCTGCTCTAACTAGTCTCTATATATGTGGTAAAAGTCTCAAGAGGGACTACTTTTCTGTTCTAACTAGTCTCCAAATATGTGGTAATAGTCTCAGGAGGGACTACTTTTCTGTTCTAACTAGTGTCCAAATATGTGGTAATAGTCTCAGGAGGGGCTACTTTTCTACTCTAACTAGTCTCCATATATGTGGTAATAATCTCAGAAGGGACTACTTTTCTGTTCTAACTAGTCTCCATATATGTGGTAATAGTCTCAGGAGGGACCGCTTTTCTGTTCTAACTAGTCTCCATATATGTGGTAATAATCTCAGGAGGGACTACTTTTCTGCTCTAACTAGTCTCTATATATGTGGTAATAGTCTCAAGAGGGACTACTTTTCTGTTCTAACTAGTCTCCAAATATGTGGTAATAGTCTCAGGAGGGACTACTTTTCTGCTCTAACTAGTCTCCATATATGTGCTAATAATCTCAGGAGGGACTACTTTTCTGCTCTAACTAGTCTCCATATATGTGGTAATAGTCTCAAGAGGGACTACTTTTCTGTTCTAACTAGTCTCCAAATATGTGGTAATAGTCTCAGGAGGGACTACTTTTCTGTTCTAACTAGTCTCCATATATGTGGTAATAGTCTCAGGAGGGTCTACTTTTCTACTCTAACTAGTCTCCATATATGTGGTAATAGTCTCAGGAGGGACTACTTTTCTGTTCTAACTAGTCTCCATATATGTGGTAATAGTCTCAGGAGGGACTACTTTTCTACTCTAACTAGTCTCCATATATGTGGTAATAGTCTCAGGAGGGTCTACTTTTCTGCTCTAACTAGTCTCCATATATGTGGTAATAGTCTCAGTAGGGTCTACTTTTCTGTTCTAACTAGTCTCCATATATGTGGTAATAGTTTCAGGAGGGACTACTTTTCTGCTGTAACTAGTCTCCATATATGTGGTAATAGTCTCCGGAGGGACTACTTTTCTGTTCTACCCAGTCTCCATATATGCGGTAATAGTCTCAGGAGGGACTAATTTTCTGTTGTAACTAGTCTCCAAATATGTGGTAATAGTCTCAGGAGGGACTACTTTTCTGTTCTAACTAGTCTCCAACTATGTGGTAATAGTCTCAGGAGGGTCTACTTTTCTGTTCTAACTAGTCTCCATATATGTGGTAATAATCTCAGGAGGGACTACTTTTCTCTTCTAACTAGTCTCCATATATGTGGTAATAGTCTCAGGAAGGTCTACTTTTCTACTCTAACTAGTCTCCATATATGTGGTAATAGTCTGAGGAGGGTCTACTTTTCTGCTCTAACTAGTCTCCATATATGTGGTAATAGTCTCAGGAGGGACTACTTTTCTGTTCTAACCAGTCTCCATATATGTGGTAATAGTCTCAGGAGGGACTACTTTTCTGTTCTAACTAGTCTCCAAATATGTGGTAATAGTCTCAGTAGGGTCTACATTTCTGTTCTAACTAGTCTCCATATATGTGGTAATAGTTTCAGGAGGGACTACTTTTCTGCTGTAACTAGTCTCCATATATGTGGTAATAGTCTCCGGAGGGACTACTTTTCTGTTCTACCCAGTCTCCATATATGTGGTAATAGTCTCAGGAGGGACTAATTTTCTGTTCTAACTAGTCTCCAAATATGTGGTAATAGTCTCAGGAGGGACTACTTTTCTGTTCTAACTAGTCTCCAAATATGTGGTAATAGTCTCAGGAGGGTCTACTTTTCTGTTCTAACTAGTCTCCATATATGTGGTAATAGTCTCCGGAGGGACTACTTTTCTGTTCTACCCAGTCTCCATATATGTGGTAATAGTCTCAGGAAGGTCTACTTTTCTGTTCTAACTAGTCTCCATATATGTGGTAATAGTCTGAGGAGGGTCTACTTTTCTGTTCTAACTAGTCTCCATATATGTGGTAATAGTCTCAGGAGGGTCTACTTTTCTGTTCTAACTAGTCTCCATATATGTGGTAATAGTCTCAGGAGGGACTACTTTTCTGTTCTAACTAGCCTCCATATATGTGGTAATAGTCTCAGGAGGGTCTACTTTTCTGTTCTAACTACTCTCCATATATGTGGTAATATTCTCAGGAGGGTCTACTTTTCTGCTCTAACTAGTCTCCATATATGTGGTAATAGTCTCAGGAGGGGCTACTTTTCTGTTCTAACTAGTCTCCATATATGTGGTAATAGTCTTAGGAGGGTCTACTTTTCTGCTCCAACTAGTCTCTATATATGTGGGAATAGTCTCAGGGGGGACTACTTTTCTGTTCTAACTAGTCTCCATATATGTGGTAATAGTCTCAGGAGGGACTACTTTTCTGTTCTAACTAGTCTCCATATATGTTGTAATAGTCTTAGGAGGGTCTCCTTTTCTGCTCCAACTAGTTTCTATATATGTGGTAATAGTCTCAGGGGGGACTACTTTTCTGTTCTAACTAGTCTCTATTTATGTGGTAACAGTCTCAGAAGGGTCTATTAAGGATTATAAAGTGTTTTGTGACCTAATTAATAATATTAATCTCATTTCCAACCATTCAAAAGGCTTTTTAAGTAGAAATTTAGTAGAAAAAGAATAAGAAATAACAATTTATCACCCAAAACGTCTCCAGATGTAATTATTTATTGTCATTTGTATCTGTGGTGTATTGCGTTAGTGCGGCTATGACATCTAAACAGGGGTTAATAAAAACCTGGCATTAAAACTCTTGTTAGTGTGAAACCTATAGGATTGTGTAGCTGCCCACCAAGGTGAGCTAAAACCAACCCGACCAGCGCTCATTCCTCCAGCCCATAATAACCTGCTACCCAGAGTCATTACTTTCCAGAAAAAAGCCTCTCTTAACACAATCACGGGTGTAATTCCACTCCCGTGAGCGGCCAGGAGAACGGTGATGGAATCAGCCGGGTTTCTGAGCGGCTGGCGCAGGCTGGTCTCCGGAGAGCTCGCGCTGGAGGGCCTGCACTGACTGATCCAATTTTGTTTATTTATTGGGCGGTTTTGGCGGTTTAGTCGCACGCCTGTGCCCAAAGGGTGCATTAATTCTATTAAGCGAATTAAAGGGATAAGTTACGGAAGCTGGAAGGCTCCGGAGGAACGTGTCAGTGCACTTTTGTGCTCTTCTTCTTTCTGAAACCCCTCAAAATAAATAAATAAATAAATAAATAAATAAAATAAATGAGAAATTTAAGAATCCAGGGAGGAGGGCTGTTTTGAGTTAGCTCTGCTTGCCAACGGGTCAAGCCACAGAGAGGCAGCCCACACGCCAACAAAACACACTCAGCATGCCATAACTGTTTGCCAGAGTTGTTTTATTATTTATTTATTTTTTAGCTTAGCTGTCTTATTAAGTCTGTTTATTACATTTAGGAAACGCCGGCTGCACGTCTGGGGATACTTTCGTGAGCATTGGACCAATAGACGCTACTGGATATAGCAGGGTTACTATCGGTATCTAAAATGAACGAAATAACGAAAACTGAAGTTGAGAAAACTGAAATTGAAATAAATAAAAACGGGAATTAAAAGAGAAAACGATAACTAACTGGAACTGCATTATGCGTTTACAAACCTAACTAAAACGTACTGAAATTATAGATAGAATTTGTTTTCGTGTTTGTCAATTAATTTATAAGTCTCGTGGACTGACATTAAATCGATTTTTTTCCACTCGAGCAGTTTGACGATAGCGATAGGATATCCGACTTATACGACGATATAAGAGAAATCTTTAGTGCAGTTTCTGGAATAAAACTGTGCCTCTAGGGTCGACGGGCCTAGCGGTATATACAGGCTCTCTCAGGAATAACGCAAGAGTAAAGCATGGTTTCTGGAAAGGGTTTGTTGATTGGGGACGGGTGGAAAGGTCAGAGAGTAATAAGAGTAATGAGAGAAAATGGGAAAAGGAAGCAGTAAAGAAAACAAAAACCAGAAGAATAGACCTCAGCACACAGTCCAACGTATATTTTAAACCACTTTCTTTTAAATATTTTTCATTTTTTTCATTTTTCCTTTTAACTAAGACAGAGGCTTTCCCTAGGGGGAGTCAATACCGTGGGCTGGACCCTGGCAACCCCATTTTGAGAGAAAGGTGGTAGGAATCGGCGACTTTAGTGCAGTTTCTGGAATAACACTGTGCCTCTAAGGCCGACGGGCCTAGCAGTATATATGGAGCCGGCTTTGGTGGGGTGCAGGAGTAACGCATGGAACAGGAAAACATAAGCCGGAGGAACGGACCTCAGCACACAGTTCAACAGCACTTTTAAACCTCCTTTTTCATTTCGTTTGCGCATTTCTTATTTCTTTTAACTGATTTATTTATTTGAACGCTTTGTTTCTTATTTCTTAATTCATGTAAAGCACTTTCAGTTGCCACTGTGTATGAAAGGTGCTATACAAATAGCCTTGTCTTGCCTAGCCTTAGCTGCTGGCGCCGTACGGCACTCTGACGCCACTTCTTGTTTACAGTCTGTTCCTGCTCTACAAGCTGGCCTGCAAGATGGCGACAGCAGCAGAAGTTGGGAGAAGTCTCGGCGGTGTCTCAATCTCAAAGTCCAGTTGAGAAGCTTGCATGTGAGGGCTAAGTGCGAGTACCTTGACAAGCTAGCCTCTTTGAGTAGCTCCCCCAAAAGAGAGGCCAGATCCTGGCCAGGTAGCACCGGGAAGGAAACAACCATAACGCACTGCTTTCACACTGCTGGTTCACACTACATGATTGGTTGAGCTGTAGAACATACACTATTTCCTAAACGGATGTCAACAAACCAGCGATATGAGTAGTAACTGCGCTGATTTGCCAAAAAGAAAGAAAGTTATGAAGATGGATGAAGGCACGGGCCAGCAGGGACTGTCTGTTCTGCAGAGAGAGTTGGAGGTCAATATTTTATCAAGGAAAACATACATGTCGCTCGCAGCCAGAGAGATTCCATGGACGGTGACGTGGTTCTTCCTCTACATTACCACTCAAATGTTTGGGATCACAGTGAAATGTCTTTGTCTTCAATTGAGTATCTTCCTTCCTTAACACAACAATGGACTGACGGGTCTCTAAAGAAAGTTGTTTCCATCAACTGCTGATGCTTCAGATACTAAACTAACCTAGAATGTTGTTCTCCCTTTTATACTCACTTATTAGTAGAATGTGTTTCAGCTGTGATCACAATTGAGCAAGAGTGTCCTAACAACCAATTAGTCCAATAACATCCTTAACTTGGATTGGCGGCCGTACCAGGAGATTCAGACAGAGGACTGAGAATTGCTGATAATAGGACTATATGCAAAATAAGTCTCTATACAAAAATAGACTTTAATACAAACATTTTTATTCTTCAATACACTTACATTCATTGTGAAATGGACAATATTGTTTGTGAATTGCATGAAAATTGCCTGAAATGAAATTCTAAAGGGAACCTAAACTTTTGAGCGGTAGTGTACGTGATCCCATTAGCTGTAGCTAGACGCTGCTGTTGACTCACAACATGCTAGATATTTGCGGGGCGTCTGCGATTAGTTGGCGAGCCGAGTGGTCATTGGTTAATACGCAGGAGCACCACGAGTGGAAGGAGGATGCATTGGTAAACACGTTTCTCCAGACTGGGATGTCCACACGACTATGTGCCTTCAAAACGTTTAGCATTGCACTCGAACCAGAATTCAACTCGCAAGAGTGAATAACCTTCGTTGAGTTTGTATTACACAATACTTATTCTGACCTTTTGGAATTCTGCACCTGAGAAATAGCCCAAAGAGTAAAAAAACTAAACCTAATACTAGAACTAATGAAAACTAAACCAAAACCACATGCATTTGACACAATGGATCATAGGCATCTACTTCATACACTGGCCATTATTATCTCCATTGCTTCTTGTTATATGTATCAACAGTCTGGATTCTAACTTGCCTTTGTCTCTTATTCCAGTTAAGTATGTAGATGATCTTCCAATTACTGAGCTCCTGATAGGGTCTCTACCAGGCTTAACACAGAAAGCCCTGGACTCTGTGGCTGATTGGGGACAGGAGTTCTCTCTGACAATGAATGGAGCTAAGACTATGGATATGGTAATTAGCGCCAGGCGTCAAGATAACATTCCTTCTCCACCATCTTCGATCATCTCCGGGCAAAACATCTGTAGAGTTTCCACCTGATTTATCATCTGATTTATCCTGGGATGCTCATGTTAACTATTTGATTTTAAAGACAAGACCTAGGATTCGCTATCCTGGGGTTGCCAAAAGAGCTGGTCTCCCATGAGAGGTGCCAAAACAAATATACTTGACTTTTATACGCCCAATCCTTGAGTATGCTAGTCCAACTCTCAGAGGATAGGTACAAAAACGTTGCAGTAGGGCAATTCCTCTCCTCTCCATGGCTTCCTGCCTACAGCTTTACCCTCCACTTACTCATTACGTCGGCAACGGGGATATGTAGGTATGTAGATGATGAGCGTCTACTGTGGTCCCTCCAAAGTGTTGTGCCAATTATTTATATAATTATATATTTCTATAACAATTATATATATAATTTATATAATATATATAATTATTTATGTTATTGGACTCAATCATACTCAGCAAATCAGGCGCAGGTGGTCGATGTAAATAGGACCCTGTCAAAGCCAGGAATTGGGGTGTACGGGTTGCGGTGGACCTCAGGGGACTATTCTGGGCCCACTGTTCTTTCGTATTGTATCCGAATGGTTTGAAATCAGGCAGCATTTTTTAGATTGTGCTCTTTTAGTGTTTGGATTAAACAGTTAAAGAACTTCAGGATGTAAGCAGATGCCTGGCTGATACTACCTACAGTACAAGGAGGAAGCACTCAGGCAGTTCCTTTGGTTTGAAGATAAAATGAGCTAGTCTTGTGGGTTAAGGGTAAACGTAGGGGGTATCTCCCACTCTCTGCACCACAGACACCAACAAGGGTGCCAGACGTGGAAGCTGGAGCCCTGACTCTTGGACAACTACATCTACTTGAAGCATCGCTGAAGGGTCAACAGTTAAGGCCACCAGGGTCTTGCGATAGGCTGGTTTTCAGACGTCCTGGTTGGCTCTTTCTTTGGCCATCCTCCAGCCAGTCTCCTCACTACCCTCAGCTGCACCTTCCTTGGCCTCTGCATTTGAGGTAGCGCCACTCCTCTCCTGACAGCTGGTGGTTATCATTTATTACTTTGAACCCTTTCATTCAAATGATAAAAATCAAACCTTTATTTGAGGAACTATGATTGAAATGAAGGACAATTTTTACAGTCAGGGGATGCCGTATCGTTTCTAGGAAACCGACCGTACGCTATCTGGGATGTGAATTAGAAGTATCTGGTGCAGGGGCAGCTTTTAAACGCTGCTTTTGTCGACAGGTCCACTCTGCGAACGCTGGCCAGAGCTTCAGTTCAGGGTCTCAGATGAAGCGGTGGCCTCTTGGCAGAAAAGGTTTACCACAGAAAGTTAAACAGATATTACCAAAAGGCTCAAAGCCCAGTGGGCTAAACGTTCTGCTTGCTACGATAGTTGGAAACACTCTTCCAAACCATCTGTTCAGTGGTCTATCTGCAACAGGGGTTCTGTTCACCATCCCTGTAAACGAACATTCCATATTTGTCTCCAGTCCTCCCCTGGGGCCTTGTCCTCATCTCCTTGTCTTTGTCCTCACCACTTGGTTCCTTTGACCACTCTCAGCACCATATAGTCACCATCGAGGGTGCCAGACATGTAAGCTGAGGCCTTGGCTCTCTTGTCTCTCAAAGTATCGCTGGAGGGTCAAGAGTCTGGAGGCCACCAGAGCCTGGCCAGGTCTTTCCTTTGCCATCCTCCAACCATGCTGCTCAGCCAAGCTTGGTCCACTCAGTGGCCTTTCTGCTTGTTTGCGTTAGATAGGGTTAAATAGGGGTAAAGATGGGCAACCTGAGTTATTGTTTACATGCTGACTGTGTTGTCCATGATTAGGAGCCCAGCGGAAGTAAGCTGTAGGGCTTTACTGTGGCTTACTCCGCAGCTGCTGGGTGTTGTTTAAAGGTTTTTAGCATCAAATACATTCAATCCATCAGTTCTGAGCCCAAATCTGGAGACCAATTATTTGAAGATTTCCTAGAACTGCCAGTTTTTACTTCATCCGTGCAAATAATGAAGAAACTCACACCATTTCACTCTGAACGACCGGCATCTATCAAGTCTGCAAAGCGGCATCTGGCAATCCGAATATTTACAATCGCTGAGCTCTAGTATGTGATCACAACCGTCACGCTTTCGCTGAGGTTCGTCCACGGCCTCGGTAACATGACTGACAAACGGGGACAGTCTGACATCTCTGTGAGCGCGGCTGATCCAAATCATCTTTTACGTTCACTATGCTGCGAAAAAGCCTCTCCGGACCACCCCCTGCTTTCCCTCCAGCGCCAGGCAGAGGCCCAAATCGCAACGCAGCCGTGTCCTCTTTAGGCTAGTGCCAACAATCATGACCTCATGCTGCAAGGAAGTGACATTTTGGCAAGTGCAGGCATCTCGAGTCCAGAGTGTTCCGCTTAGTTCTAGGCTGTTACACGAATTGTGATGACTCACGACTAGCTGGATGTAAGTGGGGCTTAAATAATGTGTGAGTTGTGCTGTCAGCTGAAAGATGTGTAAATGTGTTGCTTGTGGGGCTGGCTAGTGAAGCTGAATAGTTACCGTGGACTGGAGATGTGTGGCTGTTTAGGACCACCCGGTCACTCAGCGAGCGATGGGCTGTGGTCTTGGAAGTCTTGGAAGTGGGATCTTAGCACTGACTTACAAAAGTGTGAAAGAATATAAGTGTAGTAGGTTATACTGCTGCCCACCATGCCGTAGACTGGGGTTTGATTCCCCACCTGGGTAGCCACCTTACACTGTACCAATAAGAGTCCTTGGGTAAAACTCCTAACACTACCTTCACCTATCTGTGTACAGGTAAACTCTAACACTACCTTCACCTACCTGTGTACAGGTAAACTGTAACACCACCTTCACCAACCTGTGTACAGGTAAACTCTAACACTACCTTCACCTACCTGTGTACAGATAAACTGTAACACTACCTTCACCTACCTGTGTACAAATAAACTGTAACACTACCTTCACCTACCTGTGTACAGATAAACAGCAGAAACAGCGAGGTCAGCAGGGTGGGGCTTATACAGTGGACACGCCCACACGCAAATGATTGGGCATTTGATCTAATTAGCTTACAAATTACAAGTGTTAGGATAAAAGTGGACCCCCACGAAGTACCCCTACTTACTCTGCAGCTGGCGGCTGGGGTGGACGATCTCCAGGTCGAAGGGCTGGGCGCTTGTCTTCTGGATCACAGTCACGTTGGCCCCGGTCCACTTGCTGGCTTTGGTCAGAGTGTTGGTCCTCCAGTCCGTCCAGAACACGCTCCCCCCATACACGGACACAGCGAAGGGGTGGGACAAGTACTCATGACCCCTCAGTATCTCTATGACACCGGTACCGTCGTACAGAGCAGAGTAAATGGCATCAGACCTGCGAAGAGATGGACAGTCATGACTCTCCACCAGACTCAAACTCTGAAGATAGGTTAGTGTGGCTAACAGGTAATGGAAGCATCTACCCCACCAATGGCCTGCAAGGGGGTTACCTGCATACCTAAATCATCACCCCCTTGCTTCAAACCATGAGCAACTGTGTTGAGGTTTCATAGTGGACACATTTTTATGCTGTACTGCAATGAGTTGTGCTTTCTTGAAGAGTATGTCCATCTTTTAGAAGATCCACCAGAGGACCAGGTCAACTAGAAAAGTGCATGCCCTGAAGGAAACGCAGGATGGCTGTGCATAAACGACAAATAGAGGAGTGTGGCTCAGTGTGACTGTGGATTAGAGGTTGGGGATCTGCTCTGAGTGAGTACAGACAGTTTGGCGGCTGTAGGTTGAACGAAACCATGGTGTTTGGGTTTGGCCGAAAATGAATGGGACCCTATGGGAGAAACAAGGGATGAATAAACGACAAATAGAGGAGTGTGGGTCAGTATGTTTGTGTGGGTCAGTATGTTTGTGGATCAGAGGTTGGGGATCAGCTCTGAGTGAGTACAGACAGTTTGGCAGCTGTAGGTTAAATGAAACCATGATATTTGGGTTTGGCCAAAAACGAACAGGACCCTCTGGATGGAACAAGGGATGAATAAACAACAAATAGAGGAGTGTGGGTCAGTATGCCTGTGAATTAGTGTTTGGGGACCCATCCTGAGTGAGTACAGGCAGTTTGGAGGCTGTAACCACCATAGGGACACTCTGTATACTAGAGTATCACACTATACTGTAACCATAGGGACACTCTGTATACTAGAGTATCACACTATACTGTAACCATAGGGACACTCTGTACACTATAGTATCACACAATACAGTAACCATAGGGACACTGTACACTTGAGTATCACACTATACTGTAACCATAGGGACACTCTGCACACTTGAGTATCACACTATACTGTAACCATAGGGACACTGTAAACTAGAGTATCACACTATACCATATCCATAGTGACACTCTGTACACTAGAGTATCACACTATACAGTAACCATAGGGACACTGTAAACTAGAGTATCACACTATACTGTAACCATAGGGACACTCTGTACACTTGAGTATCACACTATACTGTAACCATAGGGACACTCTGCACACTTGAGTATCACACTATACTGTAACCATAGGGACACTGTACACTAGAGTATCACACTATACTGTAACCATAGGGACACTCTGTACACTTGAGTATCACACTATACTGTAACCATAAGAACACTCTGTACACTTGAGTGTCACATTATACTGTAACCATAGAGACACTCTCTACACTAGAGTATCACACTATACAGTAACCATAAGGACACTGTACACTAGAGTATCACACTATACTGTAACCATAGGGACACTGTACACTAGAGCATCACACTATACTGTAACCATAGGGACACTCTGTACACTATAGTATCACACTATATTATAACCATAGAAACATGCTGTATACTAAAGCATCACACTATACTGTTACCACAAAAACAAGCTGTACACTAGAGTATCACACTATACAATAACCATAGGGACACTGTAAACTAGAGTATCACACTATACTGTAACCATAGTGACACTGTAAACTAGAGTATCACACTATACTGTAATCATAGGGACACTCTGTAAACTAGAGTATCACATTATACTGTAACCATAGGGACACTGTAAACTAGAGTATCACACTATACTGTAATCATAGAGACACTCTGTACACTAGAGTATCACACTATACTGTAACCATAGGGACACTCTGTACACTATAGTATCACACTATATTATAACCATAGAAACATGCTGTATACTAAAGCATCACACTATACTGTTACCACAAAAACAAGCTGTACACTAGAGTATCACACTATACAGTAACCATAGGGACACTGTAAACTAGAGTATCACACTATACTGTAACCATAGGGACACTGTAAACTAGAGTATCACACTATACTGTAATCATAGGCACACTGTAAACTAGAGTATCACACTATACTATAACCATAGGGACACTGCAAACTAGAGTATCACACTATACTGTAATCATAGGGACACTCTGTACACTAGAGTATCACACTATACTGTAACCACAAAAACATGAGGGATACTAAAGTATCACAATATATTGTAACCACAAAAACAAGTTGTACACTGGAGTATCACACTATACTGTAACCATAGGAACACTCTGTACACTATAGTATCACACTATATTGTAACCACAAAAACAAGTTGTACACTGGAGTATCACACTATACTGTAACCATAGGAACACTCTGTACACTATAGTATCACACTATATTATAACAATAGAAACATGCTGGATACTAAAGCATCACACTATACTGTTACCACAAAAACAAGCTGTACACTAGATTATCACATTATACAGTAACCATAGGGACACTGTAAACTAGAGTATCACACTATACAGTAACCATAGGGACACTGTAAACTAGAGTATCACACTATACTGTAACCATAGGGACACTGTAAACTAGAGTATCACACTATACTGTAACCATAGGGACACTCTGTACACTAGAGTATCACATTATACTGTAACCATAGGGACACTCTGTATACTAGAGTATCACATTATACTGTAACCATAGGGACACTCTGTATACTAGAGTATCACACTATACTGTAATCATAGGGACACTCTGTACACTAGAGTATCACACTATACTGTAACCATAGGGACACTCTGTACACTAGAGTATCACATTATACTGTAACCATAGGGACACTCTGTATACTAGAGTATCACATTATACTGTGACCATAGGGATACTGTGTATACTAGAGTATCACACTATACTGTAACCATACTGCTATACACTATACACTATACTGCTAGGTTGTTGCTATTGTATTCCAAGTGGTTGCTAAGTTGTTGCTAGGCCGTTGCTATGGCGTCCAAAACGCATAGAATAGATGGTTCAGACAGCAGTCGTAGCTGGTTCTGTTTTCTATTTGAATAATTCTTCATATCCCTCATTTCAGTGACTTGGTTGGTCCAAAAAGTTGCTCCACTCAAAACCAGGTTCCCACGGAAAGGAAGCACAGCGTCGTTTCCGAAAGTCGTACTGGTCCTCGCCTTCCGTCCCAGCGGCAGATTCAATAGAGCCGTCTGAAAAGACGCGAGGCGGCGTGTCTCATGTTCTACCCGCCTCCGGTTCTAGCTGAGAACACACGCTCCAGATCTGTTCTCCCAGTGAGAGAGATTCATATTCACCCAGCATTCCGAGCTCCGGCTGTCAGCGAGCGAGACGCGCACAAGACGCATCGATTCCTGATAAGCATTAGACTTCAGACAGAACGAAAGCACGAGGGCGAGAGACAAAGGAGCGGAGAGAGAGAGAGACAGAGAGATAGTGTGTAATCTGATTACGGCGGAGACGAAACAGAGAGCATGATCGATCCGATTGTTCCTCGGGCGGCTGAATTTCATCATCCGAATATTAATTTGCCGGCAGTCTGCTCCGAGCCGCCGGGAGACAAATGAACCGAACTGCTTTAGAGCATCACACACGGCTGTTCAGCTCGCTATCAGTCTGGAGCCGCCGCCTTAAAGCCATTCAGTCCAGTCTGAGTTCCTCGCAGTGCTGGTGATGGGAACCAGACGTCCAGCTCTAAAAGCTCCCTATCAGAAAGTTAGAACGAGCAGTGGTTATGAATTCACTGTCTGACGTCTGAGACACTGTTCAGGCCTTAAAGTACATTTACTGAGGAGGGATACACGCAGAGAGTTATTAGACAAAATATAGTCCCCAAATACAACATACCATTTTCAGATTATTTCATTTTTACTCCCCAGTATCTCTCGCTCTCTATTTCTGTCTTTGTCTCTCTCTCTCACCCTCTGTCCAAATTCTATCTATCTATCTATCTATCTATCTATCTATCTATCTATCTTCTGAATGTGTCTGTCTCTCTATTCTCTTTCTCACTCTCTGTCTAAGTCTTTCTCTATTTCTGTCTTTGTCTCTCTCTCTTACCCTCTGTCCAAATTCAATCTATCTATCTATCTATCTATCTATCTATCTATCTATCTATCTATCTATCTATCTATCTTCTGAATGTGTCTGTCTCTCTATTCTCTTTCTCACTCTCTGTCTAAGTCTTTCTCTATTTCTGTATTTGTCTCTCCTTCTGAATTTTCTCTATATATATTTCTGTCTTTCTCTCTCTCTCGCTCTCTCTCTCTCGATTTCTGTCTTTGTCTCTTCCTCTGAATTTTCTCTTTATATATTTCTGTCTTTGTCTCTCTCTCTCTCTCTCTCTATTTCTGTCTTTGTCTCTCCTTCTGAATTTTCTATATATATATTTCTGTCTTTGTCTCTCTCTTTATTTCTGTCTTTGTCTCTCTCTCTCTGAATTTTATATATATATATATATATATATATATATATATATATATATATATATATATATATATTTCTGTCTTTGTCTCTCTCTCTATTTCTGTCTTTGTCTCTCCCTCTGAATTTTCTCTATATATATTTCTGTCTTTCTCTCTCTCTCTCTCTCTATTTCTGTCTTTGTCTCTCCCTCTGAATTTTCTCTCTATATATATTTCTGTCTTTGTCTCTCTCTTTCTCTCTCTCTCTCTTTCTCTCTCTCTATTTCTGTCTTTGTCTCTCTCTCTGATTTTCTCTCTCTCTATTTCTGTCTTTGTCTCTCCCTGTGAATTTTCTCTATATATATATTTCTGTCTTTGTCTCTCTCTTTCTCTCTCTCTATTTCTGTCTTTGTCTCTCCCTCTGAATTTTCTCTCTTTATATTTCTGTCTTTGTCTCTCTCTCTCTCTATTTCTGTCTTTGTCTCTCTTTCTCAATTTTCTCTATATATATTTCTGTCTTTGTGTCTCTCTCTATTTCTGTCTTTGTCTCTCCCTCTGAATTTTCTCTATATATATTTATGTTTTTGTCTCTCTCTTTATCTCTCTCTCGATTTCTGTCTTTGTCTCTCTCTCTGAATTTTCTCTATATATATTTCTGTTTTTGTCTCTCTCTCTCGATTTCTGTCTTTGTCTCTCTCTCTGCATTTTCTCTATATATATTTCTGTCTTTGTCTCTCTCTCTCGATTTCTGTCTTTGTCTCTCTTTGTATTTTCTCTATATATGTATTTCTGTCTTTGTCTCTCTCTCGCTCTCTCTCTCTCTACTTCTGTCTTTGTCTCTCTCTCTGATTTTCTCTGTATATATTTCTGTCTTTGTCTCTCTCTCTCTATTTCTGTCTTTGTCTCTCTCTCTCTCTAGATTTCTGTCTTTGTCTCTCTCTCTGAATTTTCTCTATATATATTTCTGTCTTTGTCTCTCTCTCACTCTCTTTTAATTTCTGCCTTTGTCTCTCTCTCTTTCGCTCTCTCTCTCTCTATATATATATATATTTCTGTCTTTGTCTCTCTCTCTTTCTCTCGATTTCTGTCTCTCTCTCTCTATTTCTAACTTTGTCTCTCTCTCTCTCGCTCTATCTATCTATCTATCTATCTATCTATCTATCTATCTATCTATCTATCATCTGAATGTGTCTGTCTTTCTGTTCTCTCACTCTCTGTCTTTAAGTATTTCTCTATTTCTGTCTTTGTCTCTCTCTATCTGAATTTCCTCTCTATTTCTGTCATTCTCTCTCTCTCTAACTCTCTTTCTGAATTATTTCTATCTATCTATTTTTCTCCTGAGTATGGCTGTCTCTCTGTTCTCTTTCTCACTCTCTCTCTCTGTCAATGAGTCTCTCTCTCTATTTCTGTTTCACTTTCTCACTGTCCTTCTCTCTCTTATGCTCACTGTCTCTAAATCTCTCTGTCTCTCACTCTCTGTCTTTGAGTCTCTCCCCTTCACATTGTCTCTGTTTCTGGACTTTCTTCCTCTGTCTTTGTCTTTTTATATATATTTCTGTTTTCTGGGTGTCTCTGTCTCTTTCTCTCTCTCTCTCTCCTTTTTTGTATCTGATTAAAGTGTGTCTGTCTCACACTTTCTATCTCACTTTCTCTCTATATATGACACTCTCTATCTCTCTTTCTGAGTCTTTCTCTCTCTGCCTGAGGATCTCTCTCTGTCTCTGTGTTGGGTCTCTCTCTCTCACACAGTCTCTCTCTCTATGTCTATCACTCAGTGTATCTGTCTGTAAGTATCTCTCTCTCTCTCTCTCTCTCTCTCTCTCTCTCTCTCTCTCTTTGTTCGGTAAAAACAATGTTATATATCAGTAAGTCAGATGTCACCTCGCGTCCGTCCACACGATCCTCTTCTCCATGTGGTCCAGTGTGAGTCCGTTAGGCCACGCCCCCACCTCCATGTCCCTGTAGACCACGTGTCTGCCTGAACCACTCATAGACGCCCCCTCAATCCGTGGAAACATGGCGTCCCAATCCGTCCAGAACAAAGCCCTGAACACAATACAGGCTGTCACATGTACTGTTACCATAGAAACACACTCTACATTAGATTATCACATTACACTGTCACCATAGAAAAATACTGTACACTAGTGTATCACACTACATAGAAAATTAGTATATACTAAAGTATTGCACTCTAACCATAGACACATATTATACACTAGAGAATCACTCTTTACTGTAACTATAGACACACATTGTACAGTATACAGTATACTGTAACCATGGAAATATGCTGTACAATAGATTATCACACTATTACTGTAGCCATAGAAACACACTGTAAATAGAGAATCGCACTACACTGTAACCATAGAAACATACTGTATACTCGAGTAGCAGACTATACTGTAACCATATAAACATACCGTATAGTAAAATATCACACTTTACTGTCACCATAGAAACTTACCATACACTAAAGTATCGTGCTATACTATTACTGTGGGAAAAAAAACATACACTAGAGTACTGAACTATACTGTAACCATAGAAACACACTGTGCACTAGAGTATTACACTTTATTGTTACCATAGAAACTAATAGTACTCTAGAGTATCACACTATTACAGTTACCATAGAAACGCACTGTACACTAGAGGACATTACTGTACTGTAACTATAGAAACACTGTACACTACAATATCACACTATACTTTAACCATAGAAACACATTGTACACTAGAGTATCACATTATTACTGTTACCATAGAAGCAGACTGTACACTAGAGTATCACACTATTACTGTTACGATAGAAGTAGACTGTACACTAGAGTATCACACTATTACAATTACCATAGAAACACACTGTACACTAGAGTACATTATTGTACTGTAACTATAGAAACACTGTACACTACAATATCACAGTATACTTTAACCATAGAAACACATTGTACATTAGAAAATCACACTATTACTGTTACCATAGAAGCAGACTGTACACTAGAGTATCACACTATACTTTAACCATAGAAACACATTGTACACTAGAGTATCACACTATTACTGTTACCATAGAAGCAGACTGTACACTAGAGTATCACACTATACTTTAACCATAGAAACACAGTGTACACTAGAGTATCACACTATTACTGTTACCATAGAAGGAGACTGTACACTAGAGTACTTTAACCACAGAAACACACTGTACATTAGAGTATCACACTATATTGTTAGCATAGAAACTAATTGTACACTAGAGTAGCACACTATTACTGTTACTATAAAAGCACACTGTACACTAGAGTGTCACACTACACTGTTACTATAGAAAAATACTGCACTCTAGGGTATCACACTATACTGTTACCACAGAAACATACTATACTGTAGAGTATCACACTATTACTGTACTTTGCTGCTCTGGTATTCCAGGAGGTTGCTAAATTGTTGCTAGGTGGTTGCTACGGTTTCCCAGTTGTTTGCTAGGGGGTCGCTATGGTTCCCAAGATGCGTAGAATGGACAGCTCGGACAGGGGGGGTCTGTAATGTTTTGCTGTTGGCTGAAACCTCCAGTTGTGTTTGGAGTTCCGATCATAGCTGGTACTGGTTTCCATGTAAATAATACTTAATAGCACCTTATTTCAGTGCCTTCGTTGAACTTTGACTAAAAGCATTGATCTCTGAAGGGGCGGAGCCTTGTACACTGCTATATATGGTTACCGCGTTAGCCAGCTTAGCTTCAAATGACAAAAGAATTAAAAGCTGTAGGCAGCCATGTGACACAATATGAACCAGAATGTCTTTTATCTTTAAGTACATGGCTTTAAACTGGCTGCGGCTTAAGCATTAAACCTAAACATTGAGCTATGTGTGGCAGTGGAACTCCAGAACAAAGACCCGAGAACCACTGGACCATCACATGCTTAAGCCTTCTGTAGGATTCCTGGATACCAGATATCATCTTGCACCCACAGCCACAAAGGCATCCAATATCTTCTATATGGAACTGTTTTGTATGTTGATATGTTGGCAAAACCTCAACAGACCTCACGGTGTGTTAGATGTTTCTTCACAGATTGCATTTTGAAACGTTTCCAAATCCTCATTCCTTTCCAGATCCTTCGTTACGGCCTTTACTCTTTTCAGAAGGCACTAATTCAGTTTCTCAAGGACATCTGCAGCCATACCATAACAACCACTCAACAACATCCCAGCAATCACCTGGAATGCCACAGCAGCAACCTAGCAACCTGGGATACCTTAGTAGTAACCCCTTGAACGGTTTTCCAGTCAGTAATATAAATGTATAGTAACAATATATCGAAACAGGTGTAAAGCCATGCTGGAGGATACCCACCCTTGTCCTGGATCCACTGCGATGGCACGGGGGTGCTCCATGCCTCCTGCGATGAGGGTGGTCCGCAGGGCACCGTTTAGCTTGGCCACTTCTATCTGGTCCAGATTACTGTCGATCCAGTACAGATTCCCCGCTATCCAATCGACAGCCAGACCCTCGGGAGTGGCCAGGCCATGTTGGACAACCACCTCTATTCCAGAGACACCTTAAAACCCAACAACACAACATACAAAAATAGAGTTGGATAGTATAATGGATAACCCGCCATCAGCATTCATGGTTAATGTCCACACAGAATAATCACGCTCTACTAATAAGGGGCCTTAAATGCACCTTCTGAGGTTTTGTGCACCAAAACCAGCAATAATTTCACCAAAACCAGCAATAATTGCACCAAAACCAGCCATTAAACCAGCCATAATTGATTTCACTGGTATTATTATGGTGTAGTGGTTAGTATGGTGGTGTAGTGGTTAGCACTGTGCTGTATTGATCAGCACGGTGGTGTAGTGGTTAGTATGGTGGTGTAGTGGTTATTATGGTGGTGTAGTGGTTAGTACGGTGGTGTAGTGCTTAGTATGGTGGTGTAGTGGTTAGTATGGTGGTGTAGTGGTTAGTATGGTGGTGTAGTGGTTAGTATGGTGGTCTAGTGGTTAGTACGGTGGTCTAGTGGTTAGTACGGTGGTCTAGTGGTTAGTATGGTGGTGTAGTGGTTAGTATGTTGGTGTAGTGGTTAGTATGTTGGTGTAGTGGTTAGTATGGTGGTGTAGTGGTTAGTACGGTGGTCTAGTGGTTAGTACGGTGGTGTAGTGCTCAGTACGGTGGTGTAGTGCTTAATATGGTGGTGTAGTGGTTAGTACGGTGGTGTAGTGGTTAGTATGGTGGTGTAGTGGTTAGTACAGTGGTGTATTGTTAGTACAGTGGTGTAGTGGTTAGTACGGTGGTGTAGTGGTTAGTACGGTGGTGTAGTGGTTAGTACGGTGGTGTAGTGGTTAGTATGGTGGTGTAGTGGTCAGTATGGTGGTGTAGTGGTTAGTATGGTGGTGTAGTGGTTAGTATGGTGGAGTAGTGGTTAGTGCAGTGGTGTAGTGGTTAGTACGGTGGTGTATTGGTTAGTACGGTGGTGTAGTGGTTAGTATGGTGGTGTAGTGGTTAGTATGGTGGTCTAGTGGTGAGTATGGTGGTGTAGTGGTTAGTACGGTGGTGTAGTGGTTAGTATGGTGGTGTAGTGGTTAGTATGGTGGTCTAGTGGTTAGTATGGTGGTGTAGTGGTTAGTACGGTGGTGTAGTGGTTAGTATGGTGGTCTAGTGGTTAGTATGGTGGTGTAGTGGTTAGTATGGTGGTCTAGTGGTTAGTATGGTGGTGTAGTGGTTAGTACGGTGGTGTAGTGGTTAGTATGGTGGTCTAGTGGTTAGTATGGTGGTGTAGTGGTTAGTATGGTGGTCTAGTGGTTAGTATGGTGGTGTAGTGGTTAGTATGGTGGTCTAGTGGTTAGTATGGTGGTGTAGTGGTTAGTACGGTGGTGTAGTGGTTAGTACAGTGGTGTAGTGGTTAGTACGGTGGTGTAGTGGTTAATACGGTGGTGTAGTGGTTAGTATGGTGGTGTAGTGGTTAGTACGGTGGTGTAGTGGTTAGTACTGTGGTGTAGTGGTCAGCGATGGACCAGTGACCTGTCCATGGTGTACCCCGCCTTCGCCCGATGACGCTGGGATTGGCTTCAGCCCCCTGCCATGACCCAAACTAGTAAGATAGAGCAAAAGATAATGGACAGATAAAAGTTTTATACTAAAAAAAAGTGAGGAAAGTGTTCAGTCTTCCACAAGACTAATCCTAAATGGTTCTCGTGCTCTAGAAATCTATTGCGCTCTACGTTCAAAAGCTCGCTGGAGTCGCGCGACTGTATTTACGGCCTGAAAGCCGAGAGGTTCATTTGATCAGAATCCAATAAAACCCTCAAGTTTGTTCACAAACAATCTGGTGGCTTCACAAAGGAGAGCGGCGGCGACTTGCGCGTGGCGTCTACTCCTCCTCTTCCATTTCCATCTCTCTCTTTGTTGTTGTTTTTCCGCCCCGCCGTACAAAAGCTCTCTAAGCTTTGTTTGTAGGTTCTCTCAGAAGTAGTTTTCTGTTATTTTCAGTGATTTCGCCCCGGCAGACACGGTCAGAGCCAAGCGATAAAAGGCAATAACGTCCCCACTCGTATCCCTGGAGCTCCATGAAACATTAAGCGCTTCTCCATCTGGGTGCCATTATCCCGACCGGCTGCGGTCTCTCTCTGAACTGAAATATTAACCGGCCATAGTCCTTTAGAGAGGAGAGAGAGAGAGATAGAGAGAGAGAGAGAGAGTGTGTGTGCAAGGGAAACACCTCACTTACAGCAGCTACAACTTCTCTACACATCAACAGCATCTCCTCGGCTCCATACAGCGAAAAGGAAACTGCTTTGAAAGCCCAGACCCAACGTTTCTGCCCCCAGATGCTCCTCTCTAAGGTCACCCTACATGTACACTCCTTCCTTTTATGACCACTAGCCCGTAGGTGGCAGAGTTCCGGTTTGGGGTCTGATGTTTTCCTGGCATTCTCTGGATCCATGCATCCATGTGGAAGATGCTCCCAACTGACCTGGGTATGAATCCATCCTTGCTGGTCACGTACACCATACGGTCTACCGTATGGTCTTCCCTGGGGTCCTCACACAACTAGAAATGTCCCACATTGGTTGGAAGAGCTGAGCAAGACTTCCAAGTACTACCCTGGGCCCTCTAATTTGCCAGACTTGAACCCAGTTGAGCATCTATGGGACCACCTGGATGGTGGAGTTGGCTCTATGGATACGCCCCCATGCACCGGCCAGCAGGCTGTGGGATGCACTGCAGTCAACATGGCTTTGAATACCAGTGACAGCCTATCAGGACCTTGCAGCTGTCCAGGCTGCACATGGTGGTCACGCTGGATATTAGCTGGTGGTCATAATGATGTGACTCGACCAAACTGCTGTAGGCTGAATGGGTGGAGCTAAACTGCTGTAGGCTGAATGGGTGGGGCTAATCTGCTGTAGGCTGAATGGGTGGAGCTAAATTACTGTAGGTTAAATGGGTGGGGCTAAAGCGCTGTAGGCTGAATAGGAGGGGCCAAACTGCTGTAGACTGCATAGGTGGAGCTAAACAGTTGTAGTCTCAATGGGTGGAGCTAAACTGCTGTAGGCTGAATGGAGGTGGAGCTAAACTGCAGTAGGCTGAATGGAGGTGGAGCTAAACTGCAGTTGACTGAATGTGTGGAGCTAAACTGCTGTAGGCTGAATGGAGGTGGAGCTAAACTGCTGTAGACTGAATGTGTGGAGCTAAACTGCTGTAGGCTGAATGGAGGTGGAGCTAAACTGCAGTAGGCTGAATGGAGGTGGAGTTAAACTGCTGTAGGCTGAATGGGTGGAGCTAAACTGCTGTAGACTGAATGGAGGTGGAGCTAAACTGCAGTAGGCTGAACGGGTGGAGCTAAACTGCTGTAGGCTGAATGGGTGGAGCTAAACGTCCATAGGTATCCACATTATACATGGATTGAGTATCTGTTTGAGCTGCACTAGTTTAAACCGGATCGTGCAGGACTGACCCACACAGCTGGTGTTATGGATAGCATGTGGTGACGCTACCATGTCGGTACAAACTCTTTGCATCTGCGGGCCGAATCAGAGCCGAACGTTAGTAAACATATTGAAACTGTTTGCTTGATGTGTAAACACATAAGCATATCTGTTATAGAGTCCAGGTGTACTGGCGTACACCAGTCAGAGAGCGTATACTACGCCGTCAGCAGTACCATAAACATAGTGTTACTTCATATAAACTATTTCTCATTTATAACTCAAACAAACTAATGAATACAAACTGAATACAAAAAATAAAGAAATCAGTGATTTGTAAATACCCTGTGACCTGAATATAAAACTAAAACAGTACAACTAGAAGACTGAGAGCGAGTTATACATTCAACCTAATGAGAAACTGTACTTAGTTTATATCACAATACCTACATTTAGAGTTATACTTTCAATATAATGAGAAACTGTACTCAGTTCATATCACAATACCTACATTTAGAGTTATACATTCAACCTAATGAGAAACTGTAACTCAGTTTATATCACAATACCTACATTTAGAGTTATACATTCAACCTAATGAGAAACTATTCTTAGTTTATATCACAATACCTACATTTAGAGTTATACATTCAACCTAATGAGAAACTGTAGACTCAGTTTATATCACAATACCTACATTTAGAGTTATACATTCAACCTAATGAGAAACTGTAACTCAGTTTATATCACAATACCTACATTTAGAGTTATACATTCAACCTAATGAGAAACTGTTTATATCACAATACCTATGGATCCAGAGAGCCTCAGAAGCATCTGGAATATAGTCAAGTATGATTTTTCATATTGTATGAACTGTTGATTATTGTTACTGTATAACAGCACAGCAGCTTATACTGAAACACAGACATGGTGGTCTGTCATTTGACCCCTCTTGAACTGCCTCTTAGAGTCACATACTCTACTGTGTTTGATGGGTTTCACTGAGAATCTTTGAGGCTGGAGGCCGACCAGTTACCCACGAGATAATCTTTGTTGATGAGGCTGGACCATAACTGGCCATCAGGCTATTGTGAATGTCACTATGTGTGTGGCCATTAGCCAACCAGAGGTTCTCCACTCACATGCCACTCTTGGACCCAATAACACTGTTGCCTCTTCTTGGTTTCCATGATGATTTAAGAAAGCTTGCGTTCCAGCTTGACCAGAAGGAGTAGAACAACCAGAGCGGCGATGGTCTGGTTTGGGATAACACCAGTTTCCATTGTGCTGCTCTGGATCGGTGAGGACCACCACAGAGCAGATGTTATATGGGGGTGGGCCATTCTCAGCACTGCGGTGACACTGACATGGTGCTGGTGTGTTAGTGTGTGTTGTGCTGGGGTGAGTGAATCAGACATAGGAGTGCTGCTGGAGTGTTTCAACACTGTGTCCACTCACTGTCCACTCTATTAGACACTCCTACTACTTGCTGGTCCACCTTGTAGATGTAAAGTCAGAGACAGTAGCTCATCTGTTGCTTTATCAGTGGACACAGGACGCCGCCCACAGGACACTGTTGTCTGGATAGTTTTGGTTGGTGGACGATTCTCAGTCCAGCAGTGACACTGAGGTGTTTGAACACTCCAGCAGAAGCACTGCTGTGTCTGATCCACTCACACCAGCACAACACTAACACACTAACACACTACTGGACCTACCTCCACTCTCGGACATTTTCCCGCGGTATATCTGGTCCTCCACCACGTCAGTCCAGTACAGCAGCCTCTGGCTGAAGTGGAAGTCCAGAGCAATGGTGTTCCTCAGCGCAGGAACCAGCAGACTGTAATCTCCGCTCCTCAGGCTGATCCGCCGGATCTCGTGACGGATCGAGAACATGACAAACGGCTCAAACGAGTCTGAAAAAGCAAGAGAGAGAAAGAGAAACTCAATTTATATCACAATACCTACATTTAGAGTTATACATTCAACCTAATGAGAAACTGTAGACTCAGTTTATATCACAATACCTACATTTAGAGTTATACATTCAACCTAATGAGAAACTGTAGACTCGGTTTATATACAATACCTACATTTAGAGTTATACATTCAACATAATGAGAAACTGTAGACTCAGTTTATATACAATACCTACATTTAGAGTTATACATTCAACATAACGAGAAACTGTAGACTCAGTTTATATACAATACCTACATTTAGAGTTATACATTCAACATAATGAGAAACTGTAGACTCAGTTTATATCACAATACCTACATTTAGAGTTATACATTCAACCTAATGAGAGACTGTAACTCAGTTTATATACAATACCTACATTTAGAGTTATACATTCAACCTAATGAGAAACTGTACTCAGTTTATATCACAATACCTACATTTAGAGTTATACATTCAACCTAATGAGAAACTGTAGACTCTGTAGACTAGTTTATATCACTATATCTGCCTATATGTGTGTGTCTGTATGTGTGGATGTTCTTGTGCATGTGTGTGCATGCATGTGTCAAAATGTGTGTGTTAGTGCATTTGTGTGTATGTGAGGATGTGTGTGTTTGTATGTGTAAATGTGTGTGTTAGTGAATATGTGTGTGTGTCAATATGTGTAACTTTGTGTGTTAGTGTATGTGTGTGTGTGTCAGTATGTGTAAATGTGTGTGTTAGTGTATGTGTGTGCCAGTATGTGTGAGTGTGTGTGTGTCAGTATGTGTGTGTCAGTCTGTCTGAGTGTGTGTTAGTGTATGTGTGTGTGTCAGTATGTGTGAGTTTGTGTGCGTGTGTTAGTATGTGTGTGTCAGTCTGTGTGAGTGTGTGTAAATGTGTGTGTTAGTGTATATGTGTGTGTGTCAGTATGTGTAAATGTGTGTGTTAGTGTATGTGTGTGTGTCAGTATGTTTGTGTCAGTATGTGTGAGTGTGTGTGTTAGTGTATGTGTGTGGGCCAGTATGTGTGTGTGAGGGTATATGTGTGTGTGTCAGTATGTGTAAATGTGTGTGTTAGTGTATGTGTGTTAGTGTATGTGTGTGTGTGTCAGTATGTGTGAGTGTGTGTGTGTGTTACCTGTACTCTGGCAGCTCTCTCCATCAGGTTCCAGTCTCCAGCCGGGATAACATGAACACTTCACTGTGTGCTTGTGCTGCTCACACACCTGAGAACAGCGCAGGTGAGCGGAGCAAAGGTCTTGCTGACCACAGGTGTGTCCGTCGGAGGCCAGGTGCAGTCCAACAGGGCACACGCACACCACACCTTTACCAGGAGCTATCACACAACCGTGACTACATCCTCCATTATCCACTGAACACTCACCTGCAGGACAAAGAGAGAGAGACAGAGAGAGAGACAGTGAATGTGTGTGTGTGTGTGTGTGTGTGTCTGAGAGAGAGAGAGAGAGAGAGAGAGAGAGAGAGAGAGAGAAACAGCAAGAAAGACAGTGAGACACAGTGAAGTGACAGAGAGACAGTGACAAAGACAGAGATATAATGAGAGAGAGACAGTGAGAGAAATTGTAAGAGAGAGATATAGTGTGAGAGAGTGAGAGAGAAACAGTGAGATAGAGACAGTGAGGGAGACAGTGAGAGAGAGAGAGACAGCAAGAAATAGAGAGAGAGACAGCAAAAGACAGTGAGAGAGAGACACTGAAAGACAGTGAGAGACAGCGAGAGAATTTGTGAGAGAGATAGTGAGGGAGACAGTGAGAGAGAGACAGTGAGAGAGAGACAGTGAGGGAGACAGTGAAAGAGATACAGTGAGAGAGAAACAGTGAGAGACAGTGAGAGAGACAGTGAGAGAGATACAGTGAGAGAGAAACAGCGAGAGAGAGACAGTGAAAGAGATACAGTGAGAGAGAGACAGTGAGGGAGAGAGAGACAGTGAAAGAGACAGTGAGAGAGAGACAGTGAGAGAGAGACAGTGAGGGAGACAGTGAAAGAGATACAGCGAGAGAGAGACAGTGTGTGTGTGTGGGGAGAGACAGAGAGAGAAAAAGCAAGAGAGACAGTGAGAGAGACAGTGACAGAGAGACAGTGACAAAGACAGAGATATAATGAGAGATATAGTGTGAGAGAGTGAGAGAGAAACAGTGTGTGAGAGAGAGAGAGAGAGAGACAGTGAGAGAGAGACACTGAAAGACTGAGAGACAGCGAGAGAATTTGTGAGAGAGCCAGTGAGAGAGACAGTGAGGGAGACAGTGAGAGAGAGACAGTGAGAGAGAGACAGCGAGAGAGACAGTGAGAGAGAGACAGTGAGAGAGACAGCGAGAGAGAGACAGTGAGGGAGACAGTGAGAGAGAGAGACAGCGAGAGAGACAGTGAGGGAGACAGTGAAAGAGAGATAGGGAGAGAGACAGTGAGAGAGAGACAGTGAGAGAGAGACAGTGAGAGAGAGACAGTGAAAGAAAGATAGGGAGAAAAATTGTGGTCTATTCTTGATGCTGACTGATGTGTGTCCAATCAGACTGCAGCGTTCAGTCTGAGATCCGGACAGAACACCAGCAGCTCTTTCTGCTCAACATCAGTACAGATCACTGGAGTGTGTTAGAAAGAGAGACAAATAAAACTAACTACAGAGACCAGACAGATCCCCTAACAGAGAGAGATAAAGAGACATAGACAGACAATCCAATATAAAAGAGAGAGAGAGAGAGAGAGAGAGTAGACACTGTTTGTGTCTCCTCCTGTTTTTCAAAACCTCTTACTCCTCCACATCCACTGCACTCGCCTCTCAACACCAGTGTGTTCTGAATTACTCTCGTATTTGTTGGTGTTAGTGTGTGTACCAGGGTATGTGTTAGTGTGTTACTACATGTGTAAGTGTGTGAACTATAGCATGTGTTAGTGTGTTTCTACATGTGTTAGTGTGTTACAATATGTTTTAGTGTGTACTATAGTATGTGTTAGTGTGTTACTATGTTTTAGAGTGTGTACTATAGTATGTGTTAGTGTGTTACTATATGTTTTAGAGTGTGTACTATAGTATGTGTTAGTGTGTTACTATGTTTTAGAGTGTGTACTATAGTATGTGTTAGTGTGTTACTATGTTTTAGAGTGTGTACTATAGTATGTGTTAGTGTGTTACTATATGTTTTAGAGTGTGTACTATAGTATGTGTTAGTGTGTTACTATGTTTTAGAGTGTGTACTATAGTATGTGTTAGTGTACTACTATATGTTTTAGAGTGTGTACTATAGTATGTGTTAGTGTGTTACTATGTTTTAGAGTGTGTACTATAGTATGTGTTAGTGTGTTACTATATGTGTTTGTACTATTGTGTGTGTTTGCGTGATAGTATGTGTTAGAGTGTGTACTATAGCATGTGTTAGTGTGTTACTATATGTGTTTGTACTATTGTGTGTGTTTGCGTGATAGTATATGTGTTAGAGTGTGTACTATAGTATGTGTTAGAGTGTGTACTATAGCATGTGTTAGTGTGTTACTATATGTTTTAGAGTGTGTACTATAGTATGTGTTAGTGTGTTACTATATGTGTTTGTACTATTGTGTGTGTTTGTGTGTTAGTATATGTTTTAGAGTGTGTACTATAGTATGTGTTAGAGTGTGTACTATAGCATGTGTTAGTGTGTTACTATATGTGTTAGTGTATGTGCTATAACATGTGTTAGTGTGTTACAATATGTTTTAGAGTGTGTACTATGTGTTAGTGTGTTACTATATGTGTTTGTACTATTGTGTGTGTTTGCGTGTTAGTATATGTTTTAGAGTGTGTACTATAGTATGTGTAGTGTGTACTATAGTATGTGTTAGTGTGTTTCTATGTGTTTGTACTATTGTGTGTGTTTGTGTGTTAGTATATGTGTTAGAGTGTGTACTATAGTATATCTTACTATGTGTTAGTGTGTACTATAGTATGTGTTAGTGTGTCACTATATGTGTTAGTGTTTGTACTATTGTGTGTGTTTGCATGTTAGTATATGTGTTAGTGTGTTTTCAAAACCTCTTACTCCTCCACATCCGCTGCACTCGCCTCTTAAAGTCAGTTTGTTCTGAATTACTTTATTAGTATGTGTTGGTGTGTTAGTATGTGTTAGTGTGTGTACTATAGTATGTGTTAGTGTGTTACTATGTGTTAGAGTGTGTTCTATAATATGTGTTACTACATGTTAGAGTGTGTACTATAGCATGTGTTAGTGTGTTATAATATGTGTGAGTGTGTACTATAGTGAGTGTTACTATATGTGTACTATAGTATGTCTTACTGTGTTGGAGTGTGTACTATGTGTTACAATATGTGTACTGTAGTATGTCTTACTATGTTTGTATTTATGTTAGTGTATGTGCTATATTATATGTTACTATATGTGCTAGAGTGTGTACTATAATATGTGTTAGTGTGTCACTATGAGTTAGTACTATTGTGTGTTTGCGTGTTAGCATGTGTTAGTGTGTGTACTATAGTATGTCTTACTATGTGTTAGAGTGTGTACTATAGTATGTGTTAGTGTGTTACTATATGTGTTAGTACTATTGTGTGTTTGAGTGTTAGCATATGTGTTAGTGTGTGTACTATAGTATGTCTTACTATGTGTTAGAGTGTGTACTATAGTATGTCTCACTATGTGTTAGAGTGTGTACTATAGTATGTCTTACTATGTGTTAGAGTGTGTACTATAGTATGTGTTAGTGTGTTACTATATGTGTTAGTACTATTGTGTGTGTTTGCGTGTTAGTATATGTTAGGGTGTGTACTATAGTATGTTTTACTATGTGTTAGAGTGTGTACTATAATGTGTTACTATATGTGTTAGAGTGTGTACTGTAGTATGTGTTAGAGTGTATACTATAGTATGTGTTAGTGTGTGTACTATAGTATGTGTTAGTGTATTACTATATGTGTTCGTCTTTGTACTATTGTGTGTGTTTGCGTGTTTGTATGTGTTTGTGTGTACCATAGTATGTCTTACTATGTGTTAGAGTGTGTACTATAGTATGTGTTAGTGTGTTACTATATGTGTTAGTGTTTGTACTATTGTGTGTGTTTGCGTGTTAGTATGTGTTAGTGTGTGTACTATAGTATGTCTTACTATGTGTTAGTGTGTGTACTATAGTATGTGTTAGTGTATTACTATGTGTTAGTGTTTGTACTATTGTGTGTGTTTGCGTGTTAGTATATGTGTTAGAGTGTGTACTATAGCATGTGTTAGTGTGTTACTATATGTGTTAGTGTATGTGCTATAACATGTGTTAGAATGTGTATTATAGTATGTGTTAGTGTGTTACTATATGTGTTAGTGTTTGTACTATTGTGTGTTTGCGTGTTAGTATATGTGTTAGTGTGTGTACTATAGTATGTGTTAGAGTGTATATTATAGTATGTGTTAGTGTGTTACTATGTTTTAGAGTGTGTACTATAGTATGTGTTAGTGTGTTACTATGTTTTAGAGTGTGTACTATAGTATGTGTTAGTGTGTTACTATATGTTTTAGAGTGTGTACTATAGTATGTGTTAGTGTGTTACTATGTTTTAGAGTGTGTACTATAGTATGTGTTAGTGTGTTACTATATGTGTTAGTGTTTGTACTATTGTGTGTGTTTGCATGTTAGTATGTGTTAGTGTGTGTACTATAGTATGTCTTACTATGTGTTAGTGTGTGTACTATAGTATGTGTTAGTGTATTACTATGTGTTAGTGTTTGTACTATTGTGTGTGTTTGCGTGTTAGTATATGTGTTAGAGTGTGTACTATAGCATGTGTTAGTGTGTTACTATATGTGTTAGTGTATGTGCTATAACATGTGTTAGAATGTGTATTATAGTATGTGTTAGTGTGTTACTATATGTGTTAGTGTTTGTACTATTGTGTGTTTGCGTGTTAGTATATGTGTTAGTGTGTGTACTATAGTATGTGTTAGAGTGTATATTATAGTATGTGTTAGTGTGTTACTATGTTTTAGAGTGTGTACTATAGTATGTGTTAGTGTGTTACTATGTTTTAGAGTGTGTACTATAGTATGTGTTAGTGTGTTACTATATGTTTTAGAGTGTGTACTATAGTATGTGTTAGTGTGTTACTATGTTTTAGAGTGTGTACTATAGTATGTGTTAGTGTGTTACTATGTTTTAGAGTGTGTACTATAGTATGTGTTAGTGTGTTACTATATGTTTTAGAGTGTGTACTATAGTATGTGTTAGTGTGTTACTATGTTTTAGAGTGTGTACTATAGTATGTGTTAGTGTACTACTATATGTTTTAGAGTGTGTACTATAGTATGTGTTAGTGTGTTACTATGTTTTAGAGTGTGTACTATAGTATGTGTTAGTGTGTTACTATATGTGTTTGTACTATTGTGTGTGTTTGCGTGATAGTATGTGTTAGAGTGTGTACTATAGCATGTGTTAGTGTGTTACTATATGTGTTTGTACTATTGTGTGTGTTTGCGTGATAGTATATGTGTTAGTGTGTACTATAGTATGTGTTAGAGTGTGTACTATAGCATGTGTTAGTGTGTTACTATATGTTTTAGAGTGTGTACTATAGTATGTGTTAGTGTGTTACTATATGTGTTTGTACTATTGTGTGTGTTTGCGTGTTAGTATATGTTTTAGAGTGTGTACTATAGTATGTGTTAGAGTGTGTACTATAGCATGTGTTAGTGTGTTACTATATGTGTTAGTGTATGTGCTATAACATGTGTTAGTGTGTTACAATATGTTTTAGAGTGTGTACTATGTGTTAGTGTGTTACTATATGTGTTTGTACTATTGTGTGTGTTTGCGTGTTAGTATATGTTTTAGAGTGTGTACTATAGTATGTGTAGTGTGTACTATAGTATGTGTTAGTGTGTTTCTATGTGTTTGTACTATTGTGTGTGTTTGTGTGTTAGTATATGTGTTAGAGTGTGTACTATAGTATATCTTACTATGTGTTAGTGTGTACTATAGTATGTGTTAGTGTGTCACTATATGTGTTAGTGTTTGTACTATTGTGTGTGTTTGCGTGTTAGTATATGTGTTAGTGTGTTTTCAAAACCTCTTACTCCTCCACATCCGCTGCACTCGCCTCTTAAAGTCAGTTTGTTCTGAATTACTTTATTAGTATGTGTTGGTGTGTTAGTATGTGTTAGTGTGTGTACTATAGTATGTGTTAGTGTGTTACTATGTGTTAGAGTGTGTTCTATAATATGTGTTACTACATGTTAGAGTGTGTACTATAGCATGTGTTAGTGTGTTATAATATGTGTGAGTGTGTACTATAGTGAGTGTTACTATATGTGTACTATAGTATGTCTTACTGTGTTGGAGTGTGTACTATGTGTTACAATATGTGTACTGTAGTATGTCTTACTATGTTTGTATTTATGTTAGTGTATGTGCTATATTATATGTTACTATATGTGCTAGAGTGTGTACTATAATATGTGTTAGTGTGTCACTATGAGTTAGTACTATTGTGTGTTTGCGTGTTAGCATGTGTTAGTGTGTGTACTATAGTATGTCTTACTATGTGTTAGAGTGTGTACTATAGTATGTGTTAGTGTGTTACTATATGTGTTAGTACTATTGTGTGTTTGAGTGTTAGCATATGTGTTAGTGTGTGTACTATAGTATGTCTTACTATGTGTTAGAGTGTGTACTATAGTATGTCTCACTATGTGTTAGAGTGTGTACTATAGTATGTCTTACTATGTGTTAGAGTGTGTACTATAGTATGTGTTAGTGTGTTACTATATGTGTTAGTACTATTGTGTGTGTTTGCGTGTTAGTATATGTTAGGGTGTGTACTATAGTATGTTTTACTATGTGTTAGAGTGTGTACTATAATGTGTTACTATATGTGTTAGAGTGTGTACTGTAGTATGTGTTAGAGTGTATACTATAGTATGTGTTAGTGTGTGTACTATAGTATGTGTTAGTGTATTACTATATGTGTTCGTCTTTGTACTATTGTGTGTGTTTGCGTGTTTGTATGTGTTTGTGTGTACCATAGTATGTCTTACTATGTGTTAGAGTGTGTACTATAGTATGTGTTAGTGTGTTACTATATGTGTTAGTGTTTGTACTATTGTGTGTGTTTGCGTGTTAGTATGTGTTAGTGTGTGTACTATAGTATGTCTTACTATGTGTTAGTGTGTGTACTATAGTATGTGTTAGTGTATTACTATGTGTTAGTGTTTGTACTATTGTGTGTGTTTGCGTGTTAGTATATGTGTTAGAGTGTGTACTATAGCATGTGTTAGTGTGTTACTATATGTGTTAGTGTATGTGCTATAACATGTGTTAGAATGTGTATTATAGTATGTGTTAGTGTGTTACTATATGTGTTAGTGTTTGTACTATTGTGTGTTTGCGTGTTAGTATATGTGTTAGTGTGTGTACTATAGTATGTGTTAGAGTGTATATTATAGTATGTGTTAGTGTGTTACTATGTTTTAGAGTGTGTACTATAGTATGTGTTAGTGTGTTACTATGTTTTAGAGTGTGTACTATAGTATGTGTTAGTGTGTTACTATATGTTTTAGAGTGTGTACTATAGTATGTGTTAGTGTGTTACTATGTTTTAGAGTGTGTACTATAGTATGTGTTAGTGTGTATTGTGTTAGTGTTTGTACTATTGTGTGTGTTTGCGTGTTAGTATATGTGTTAGAGTGTGTACTATAGCATGTGTTAGTGTGTTACTATATGTGTTAGTGTATGTGCTATAACATGTGTTAGAATGTGTATTATAGTATGTGTTAGTGTGTTACTATATGTGTTAGTGTTTGTACTATTGTGTGTTTGCGTGTTAGTATATGTGTTTAGTGTGTGTACTATAGTATGTGTTAGAGTGTATATTATAGTATGTGTTAGTGTGTTACTATGTTTAGAGTGTGTACTATAGTATGTGTTAGTGTGTTACTATGTTTTAGAGTGTGTACTATAGTATGTGTTAGTGGTTACTATATGTTTTAGAGTGTGTACTATAGTATGTGTTAGTGTGTTACTATGTTTTAGAGTGTGTACTATAGTATGTGTTAGTGTGTTACTATGTTTTAGAGTGTGTACTATAGTATGTGTTAGTGTGTTACTATATGTTTTAGAGTGTGTACTATAGTATGTGTTAGTGTGTTACTATGTTTTAGAGTGTGTACTATAGTATGTGTTAGTGTGTTACTATATGTTTTAGAGTGTGTACTATAGTATGTGTTAGTGTGTTACTATGTTTTAGAGTGTGTACTATAGTATGTGTTAGTGTGTTACTATATGTGTTTGTACTATTGTGTGTGTTTGCGTGATAGTATGTGTTAGAGTGTGTACTATAGCATGTGTTAGTGTGTTACTATATGTGTTTGTACTATTGTGTGTGTTTGCGTGATAGTATATGTGTTAGTGTGTACTATAGTATGTGTTAGAGTGTGTACTATAGCATGTGTTAGTGTGTTACTATATGTTTTAGAGTGTGTACTATAGTATGTGTTAGTGTGTTACTATATGTGTTTGTACTATTGTGTGTGTTTGCGTGTTAGTATATGTTTTAGAGTGTGTACTATAGTATGTGTTAGAGTGTGTACTATAGCATGTGTTAGTGTGTTACTATATGTGTTAGTGTATGTGCTATAACATGTGTTAGTGTGTTACAATATGTTTTAGAGTGTGTACTATGTGTTAGTGTGTTACTATATGTGTTTGTACTATTGTGTGTGTTTGCGTGTTAGTATATGTTTTAGAGTGTGTACTATAGTATGTGTAGTGTGTACTATAGTATGTGTTAGTGTGTTTCTATGTGTTTGTACTATTGTGTGTGTTTGTGTGTTAGTATATGTGTTAGAGTGTGTACTATAGTATATCTTACTATGTGTTAGTGTGTACTATAGTATGTGTTAGTGTGTCACTATATGTGTTAGTGTTTGTACTATTGTGTGTGTTTGCGTGTTAGTATATGTGTTAGTGTGTTTTCAAAACCTCTTACTCCTCCACATCCGCTGCACTCGCCTCTTAAAGTCAGTTTGTTCTGAATTACTTTATTAGTATGTGTTGGTGTGTTAGTATGTGTTAGTGTGTGTACTATAGTATGTGTTAGTGTGTTACTATGTGTTAGAGTGTGTTCTATAATATGTGTTACTACATGTTAGAGTGTGTACTATAGCATGTGTTAGTGTGTTATAATATGTGTGAGTGTGTACTATAGTGAGTGTTACTATATGTGTACTATAGTATGTCTTACTGTGTTGGAGTGTGTACTATGTGTTACAATATGTGTACTGTAGTATGTCTTACTATGTTTGTATTTATGTTAGTGTATGTGCTATATTATATGTTACTATATGTGCTAGAGTGTGTACTATAATATGTGTTAGTGTGTCACTATGAGTTAGTACTATTGTGTGTTTGCGTGTTAGCATGTGTTAGTGTGTGTACTATAGTATGTCTTACTATGTGTTAGAGTGTGTACTATAGTATGTGTTAGTGTGTTACTATATGTGTTAGTACTATTGTGTGTTTGAGTGTTAGCATATGTGTTAGTGTGTGTACTATAGTATGTCTTACTATGTGTTAGAGTGTGTACTATAGTATGTCTCACTATGTGTTAGAGTGTGTACTATAGTATGTCTTACTATGTGTTAGAGTGTGTACTATAGTATGTGTTAGTGTGTTACTATATGTGTTAGTACTATTGTGTGTGTTTGCGTGTTAGTATATGTTAGGGTGTGTACTATAGTATGTTTTACTATGTGTTAGAGTGTGTACTATAATGTGTTACTATATGTGTTAGAGTGTGTACTGTAGTATGTGTTAGAGTGTATACTATAGTATGTGTTAGTGTGTGTACTATAGTATGTGTTAGTGTATTACTATATGTGTTCGTCTTTGTACTATTGTGTGTGTTTGCGTGTTTGTATGTGTTTGTGTGTACCATAGTATGTCTTACTATGTGTTAGAGTGTGTACTATAGTATGTGTTAGTGTGTTACTATATGTGTTAGTGTTTGTACTATTGTGTGTGTTTGCGTGTTAGTATGTGTTAGTGTGTGTACTATAGTATGTCTTACTATGTGTTAGTGTGTGTACTATAGTATGTGTTAGTGTATTACTATGTGTTAGTGTTTGTACTATTGTGTGTGTTTGCGTGTTAGTATATGTGTTAGAGTGTGTACTATAGCATGTGTTAGTGTGTTACTATATGTGTTAGTGTATGTGCTATAACATGTGTTAGAATGTGTATTATAGTATGTGTTAGTGTGTTACTATATGTGTTAGTGTTTGTACTATTGTGTGTTTGCGTGTTAGTATATGTGTTAGTGTGTGTACTATAGTATGTGTTAGAGTGTATATTATAGTATGTGTTAGTGTGTTACTATGTTTTAGAGTGTGTACTATAGTATGTGTTAGTGTGTTACTATGTTTTAGAGTGTGTACTATAGTATGTGTTAGTGTGTTACTATATGTTTTAGAGTGTGTACTATAGTATGTGTTAGTGTGTTACTATGTTTTAGAGTGTGTACTATAGTATGTGTTAGTGTGTTACTATGTTTTAGAGTGTGTACTATAGTATGTGTTAGTGTGTTACTATATGTTTTAGAGTGTGTACTATAGTATGTGTTAGTGTGTTACTATGTTTTAGAGTGTGTACTATAGTATGTGTTAGTGTACTACTATATGTTTTAGAGTGTGTACTATAGTATGTGTTAGTGTGTTACTATGTTTTAGAGTGTGTACTATAGTATGTGTTAGTGTGTTACTATATGTGTTTGTACTATTGTGTGTGTTTGCGTGATAGTATGTGTTAGAGTGTGTACTATAGCATGTGTTAGTGTGTTACTATATGTGTTTGTACTATTGTGTGTGTTTGCGTGATAGTATATGTGTTAGTGTGTACTATAGTATGTGTTAGAGTGTGTACTATAGCATGTGTTAGTGTGTTACTATATGTTTTAGAGTGTGTACTATAGTATGTGTTAGTGTGTTACTATATGTGTTTGTACTATTGTGTGTGTTTGCGTGTTAGTATATGTTTTAGAGTGTGTACTATAGTATGTGTTAGAGTGTGTACTATAGCATGTGTTAGTGTGTTACTATATGTGTTAGTGTATGTGCTATAACATGTGTTAGTGTGTTACAATATGTTTTAGAGTGTGTACTATGTGTTAGTGTGTTACTATATGTGTTTGTACTATTGTGTGTGTTTGCGTGTTAGTATATGTTTTAGAGTGTGTACTATAGTATGTGTAGTGTGTACTATAGTATGTGTTAGTGTGTTTCTATGTGTTTGTACTATTGTGTGTGTTTGTGTGTTAGTATATGTGTTAGAGTGTGTACTATAGTATATCTTACTATGTGTTAGTGTGTACTATAGTATGTGTTAGTGTGTCACTATATGTGTTAGTGTTTGTACTATTGTGTGTGTTTGCGTGTTAGTATATGTGTTAGTGTGTTTTCAAAACCTCTTACTCCTCCACATCCGCTGCACTCGCCTCTTAAAGTCAGTTTGTTCTGAATTACTTTATTAGTATGTGTTGGTGTGTTAGTATGTGTTAGTGTGTGTACTATAGTATGTGTTAGTGTGTTACTATGTGTTAGAGTGTGTTCTATAATATGTGTTACTACATGTTAGAGTGTGTACTATAGCATGTGTTAGTGTGTTATAATATGTGTGAGTGTGTACTATAGTGAGTGTTACTATATGTGTACTATAGTATGTCTTACTGTGTTGGAGTGTGTACTATGTGTTACAATATGTGTACTGTAGTATGTCTTACTATGTTTGTATTTATGTTAGTGTATGTGCTATATTATATGTTACTATATGTGCTAGAGTGTGTACTATAATATGTGTTAGTGTGTCACTATGAGTTAGTACTATTGTGTGTTTGCGTGTTAGCATGTGTTAGTGTGTGTACTATAGTATGTCTTACTATGTGTTAGAGTGTGTACTATAGTATGTGTTAGTGTGTTACTATATGTGTTAGTACTATTGTGTGTTTGAGTGTTAGCATATGTGTTAGTGTGTGTACTATAGTATGTCTTACTATGTGTTAGAGTGTGTACTATAGTATGTCTCACTATGTGTTAGAGTGTGTACTATAGTATGTCTTACTATGTGTTAGAGTGTGTACTATAGTATGTGTTAGTGTGTTACTATATGTGTTAGTACTATTGTGTGTGTTTGCGTGTTAGTATATGTTAGGGTGTGTACTATAGTATGTTTTACTATGTGTTAGAGTGTGTACTATAATGTGTTACTATATGTGTTAGAGTGTGTACTGTAGTATGTGTTAGAGTGTATACTATAGTATGTGTTAGTGTGTGTACTATAGTATGTGTTAGTGTATTACTATATGTGTTCGTCTTTGTACTATTGTGTGTGTTTGCGTGTTTGTATGTGTTTGTGTGTACCATAGTATGTCTTACTATGTGTTAGAGTGTGTACTATAGTATGTGTTAGTGTGTTACTATATGTGTTAGTGTTTGTACTATTGTGTGTGTTTGCGTGTTAGTATGTGTTAGTGTGTGTACTATAGTATGTCTTACTATGTGTTAGTGTGTGTACTATAGTATGTGTTAGTGTATTACTATGTGTTAGTGTTTGTACTATTGTGTGTGTTTGCGTGTTAGTATATGTGTTAGAGTGTGTACTATAGCATGTGTTAGTGTGTTACTATATGTGTTAGTGTATGTGCTATAACATGTGTTAGAATGTGTATTATAGTATGTGTTAGTGTGTTACTATATGTGTTAGTGTTTGTACTATTGTGTGTTTGCGTGTTAGTATATGTGTTAGTGTGTGTACTATAGTATGTGTTAGAGTGTATATTATAGTATGTGTTAGTGTGTTACTATGTTTTAGAGTGTGTACTATAGTATGTGTTAGTGTGTTACTATGTTTTAGAGTGTGTACTATAGTATGTGTTAGTGTGTTACTATATGTTTTAGAGTGTGTACTATAGTATGTGTTAGTGTGTTACTATGTTTTAGAGTGTGTACTATAGTATGTGTTAGTGTGTTACTATGTTTTAGAGTGTGTACTATAGTATGTGTTAGTGTGTTACTATATGTTTTAGAGTGTGTACTATAGTATGTGTTAGTGTGTTACTATGTTTTAGAGTGTGTACTATAGTATGTGTTAGTGTACTACTATATGTTTTAGAGTGTGTACTATAGTATGTGTTAGTGTGTTACTATGTTTTAGAGTGTGTACTATAGTATGTGTTAGTGTGTTACTATATGTGTTTGTACTATTGTGTGTGTTTGCGTGATAGTATGTGTTAGAGTGTGTACTATAGCATGTGTTAGTGTGTTACTATATGTGTTTGTACTATTGTGTGTGTTTGCGTGATAGTATATGTGTTAGTGTGTACTATAGTATGTGTTAGAGTGTGTACTATAGCATGTGTTAGTGTGTTACTATATGTTTTAGAGTGTGTACTATAGTATGTGTTAGTGTGTTACTATATGTGTTTGTACTATTGTGTGTGTTTGCGTGTTAGTATATGTTTTAGAGTGTGTACTATAGTATGTGTTAGAGTGTGTACTATAGCATGTGTTAGTGTGTTACTATATGTGTTAGTGTATGTGCTATAACATGTGTTAGTGTGTTACAATATGTTTTAGAGTGTGTACTATGTGTTAGTGTGTTACTATATGTGTTTGTACTATTGTGTGTGTTTGCGTGTTAGTATATGTTTTAGAGTGTGTACTATAGTATGTGTAGTGTGTACTATAGTATGTGTTAGTGTGTTTCTATGTGTTTGTACTATTGTGTGTGTTTGTGTGTTAGTATATGTGTTAGAGTGTGTACTATAGTATATCTTACTATGTGTTAGTGTGTACTATAGTATGTGTTAGTGTGTCACTATATGTGTTAGTGTTTGTACTATTGTGTGTGTTTGCGTGTTAGTATATGTGTTAGTGTGTTTTCAAAACCTCTTACTCCTCCACATCCGCTGCACTCGCCTCTTAAAGTCAGTTTGTTCTGAATTACTTTATTAGTATGTGTTGGTGTGTTAGTATGTGTTAGTGTGTGTACTATAGTATGTGTTAGTGTGTTACTATGTGTTAGAGTGTGTTCTATAATATGTGTTACTACATGTTAGAGTGTGTACTATAGCATGTGTTAGTGTGTTATAATATGTGTGAGTGTGTACTATAGTGAGTGTTACTATATGTGTACTATAGTATGTCTTACTGTGTTGGAGTGTGTACTATGTGTTACAATATGTGTACTGTAGTATGTCTTACTATGTTTGTATTTATGTTAGTGTATGTGCTATATTATATGTTACTATATGTGCTAGAGTGTGTACTATAATATGTGTTAGTGTGTCACTATGAGTTAGTACTATTGTGTGTTTGCGTGTTAGCATGTGTTAGTGTGTGTACTATAGTATGTCTTACTATGTGTTAGAGTGTGTACTATAGTATGTGTTAGTGTGTTACTATATGTGTTAGTACTATTGTGTGTTTGAGTGTTAGCATATGTGTTAGTGTGTGTACTATAGTATGTCTTACTATGTGTTAGAGTGTGTACTATAGTATGTCTCACTATGTGTTAGAGTGTGTACTATAGTATGTCTTACTATGTGTTAGAGTGTGTACTATAGTATGTGTTAGTGTGTTACTATATGTGTTAGTACTATTGTGTGTGTTTGCGTGTTAGTATATGTTAGGGTGTGTACTATAGTATGTTTTACTATGTGTTAGAGTGTGTACTATAATGTGTTACTATATGTGTTAGAGTGTGTACTGTAGTATGTGTTAGAGTGTATACTATAGTATGTGTTAGTGTGTGTACTATAGTATGTGTTAGTGTATTACTATATGTGTTCGTCTTTGTACTATTGTGTGTGTTTGCGTGTTAGTATGTGTTAGTGTGTGTACTATAGTATGTCTTACTATGTGTTAGTGTGTGTACTATAGTATGTGTTAGTGTATTACTATGTGTTAGTGTTTGTACTATTGTGTGTGTTTGCGTGTTAGTATATGTGTTAGAGTGTGTACTATAGCATGTGTTAGTGTGTTACTATATGTGTTAGTGTATGTGCTATAACATGTGTTAGAATGTGTATTATAGTATGTGTTAGTGTGTTACTATATGTGTTAGTGTTTGTACTATTGTGTGTTTGCGTGTTAGTATATGTGTTAGTGTGTGTACTATAGTATGTGTTAGAGTGTATATTATAGTATGTGTTAGTGTGTTACTATACGTGTAAGTGTTTGTACTATTGTGTGTGTTTGCGTGTTAGTATGTGTTAGTGTTTGTACTATAGTATGTCTTACTATGTGTTAGAGTGTGTACTATAGTATGTGTTAATATGTTACTATATGTGTGAGTGTGTACTATAGTAAGTGTTACTATATGTGTACTATAGTATGTCTTACTATGTGTTGGAGCATGTACTATAATGTGTTACTATATGTGTGAGAATGTGTACTATAGTATGTGTTAGAACGTGTACTATAGTATGTGTTAGTGTGTTACCATATGTGTTAGTGTTTGTACTATTGTGTGTTTGCGTGTTAGTATATGTGTTAGTGTGTGTACTATAGTATGTGTTAGTGTGTTAGTATATGTGTTAGTGTTTGTACTATTGTGTGTGTTTGCGTGTTAGTATGTGTTAGTGTTTGTAATATAGTATGTCTTACTATGTGTTAGAGAGTGTACTATAGTATGTGTTAATGTGTTATTATATGTGTGAGTGTGTACTATAGTAAGTGTTACTATATGTGTACTATAGTATGTCTTACTATGTGTTGGAGTGTGTACTATATGTGTTAGTTTCTGTAGTATAATATGTGTGTTACTATGTTTTAGTTTATGTACTAAATTGTGTTACTATGTGTTAATGTATGTACTAAAGTGTGTGTTGCTATGTGTGTTAGTGTCTGTACTATAATGTGTGTGTTACTATGTGTTAGTTTATGGACTAAATTGTGTTACTATGTGTTAGTGTGTGCTATAGTCTGTCTCTATGTGTTTGTGTGTGTACTATAGTATGTATTGGTGTGTTACTATGTGTTAGTATATGTACTATATGTATATGTACTAGTGTGTGTACTATAGTATAGTATGTCTTTGTGTGTTAGTATATGTGGGAGGGTTCGCTGTGTTTCTCACCGCAGAAGGGTCCCTCGTCGGAGTGGTCAGTGCAGTCCCTGCGGCCGTTGCAGATGCGCTCAGGTGGCAGGCAGATGGACGAGTCGTTAGCGCAGGAGAACCGGGGGGCTTTACAGGCCGCAGATGCACATCCCACCTCGTCAGAGTGGTCCTCACAGTCCACATCTCCATCGCACACCCAGCTTAGAGACACACACCTCCCTAGACACGAGACATAAAACACAAAGACCACATTTCATGATTCATGCTTTTACACTGACCATACAGAAGCTACACTTACAGACTGTAGTCCATCTGAATCTTAGTTTTTCAATGGTCCGGACCCCCACAGGACCACCACAGAGGTGGATCATTCTGGTGTGAGTAGATCAGACACAACAGTGCTCCTGCTGAAGGGTTTAAACACCTCAGTGTCACTGCTGGACTGAGAATCGTCCACCAAACAAAACTATCCAGACATCAGTGTCCTGTGGGCTATCATCTCTGACTTTACATCTACAAGGTGGACCAGAAAGTAGTAGGAGTGTCTAATAGAGTGGACAGTGAGTGGACACAGTGTTTAAACACTCCAGCTGCAGCACTGCTGTGTCTGATCCACTCACACCAGCACAACACACACTAATACACCACCACCACCATGTCAGTGTAAAACAGGCAGCTATGGTAGAAACAAGGTGTTGGCTGAATGAAAGAAGGTGTATGGGTTCCCCACAGAGACAGGAATACACACACAGAGTAAAACCCCATTACACTGTCTGGCTCAAGGTAAGCATAATGAAATCTGAACGAGGCAACATAAACATATCACCTCTGTCACGGTCACTCCACTGACCACTGCATACATCACTCTCGGTGGTCTAAGCAAGTCAGAGCAGAATATCATACGTGGTTGTTTATTTATTGTTCAGGATTTCAGATCTATGAGGGTAAATGTGTAAACCTCCAGAATCAGCAGTAAACCTGAAGGTGGAATCAGAGTCAGGTGTTTTCAGTCAGTGGGATGATGATCAGGTGTAATTGGATCTGTTGTATTTAAAGAACAGAAGATCTACCAAAGTCTGATCTTCAAAAATCAAGTGTATTATGGAACCAAGGAAATTCTGAGGAACCTCAGCACACGAGATGTTGACGCTCAATAGGCTGGAAAGGGCTACAGAACCATCTCTAAAGAGTTTGGACTCCAAAGTCAGACAGATTGTGTACTCACAAACTCAAGGCCACCAGCCTCGTTCCCTGGAAATGGTCCACCAACAAAGATCACTCCAAGAGCAAGACGTGTGAAAGTCACATAAGATCCCAGAGCAACTTCTAAGCAGCTAAACGGCTCTCTCCTAGTGGTTAATGTTAATGTTCATGAGTTCACCATCAGGAGAACACTTGACTACACAATGGTGAGCATGGCAGCACTGAGAGGAGAAACTCAGTGCTCTCCACAAAGAACATTGCTGAGAACCATATCCCATCTGTGAAACATGGTGGCGGTAGTATGATGGTTAAGATCTATGTAGCTACAGGACACCATTGCCATCATTGATGGAGCAATGAACTCTGAACTATACCAGCAAATTCTAAAGGAAGTCCTCAGGACGTCTGTCAGCTGAAGCTCAGGAGAACGTGGGTCATGTAGCAGGACAATAACCTTCAGCACACAAGTCCTTCTACCAAAGACAGTTAAAGTAATAGAAATGTAATGTTTTGGAATGACCAAGTCAAAGTCCAGATCCTTAATGCTATAGAAATGTTGTTGAATGACCTGAAGCGAGCGGTCCATGTAAAGAAAAGCCACCAACATCCCAGACTTGGAGCTGTTTGTAAAATATCTTTAAGATCTTTGAACTTTGAAACGTTTAGAAACTGCTTAACGGCTGCAGAGACAAAGCTGTAGCACCCAGTGCCATCTTAAATCCAGTGCTACTTCAATTTCATAGCTACCTTACATCTCTTGTTTCTGTAAATACACGTATACCTTAAATGCACCGATACCTTAAATCCAGTGCCTCCTTAAATTCATAGCTACCTTACATATCTCGTTTTCTTAAATACACTGATACCTTAAATTCACTGATATGTTAAATCTAGTGCTACTTCAAATTCATAGCTACCTTACAGCTCCTGTTTCGTTAAATACACTAATACCTTAAATGCACTGATACCCTAAATTCAGTGCCTCCTCAAATTTATAGCTAATTTATATCTCCCGTTTCCTTAAATACACAAACACCTTAAATCCAAAGATACTGTAAATCCAGTGCCTCCTTAAATGCATAGCTACCTTACATCTTGTGTTTCCTTAAATAAACTAATATCATAAATACACTGATACCTTAAATCCACTGATACCCTAAATTCAGTGCCTCCTTAAATTCATAGCTAGCTTATATCTTCTGTTTTCTTAAATACACTAAAACCTTAAATGCACTGATACCTTAAAATCAGTGCCTCCTCAAATGCATAGCTACCTTACATCTCCTGTTTCCTTAAATGCACTAATACCTTAAATACACTCATAGCATAAATTTAGTGCCTCCTCAAATTCATAGCTACCTCACATCTCCTGTTTACTTAAATACACTAATACCTTAAATCTATTGATACCCTTAAATCAGTGCCTCCTCAAATGCATAGCTACCTTAAATCTCCCATTTCCTTAAATACACTAATACCTTAAATTCACTGATACCTTAAATTTATTGCCTCCTTAAATTCAAAGCTACCTTACATCTCCCTTTTCTTAAATACAATAACACCTTAAATCCACTGCTTTTTAAAACCACTACTATATCATCTCTCCTTAAATGACCTTAAATCCATTTAAACACGGTGCTGCTTTAAATTCACAGCTACCTTAAATCCACTTTGACATACACAAAAAAATTCTGTCTTTGAAGGGTCATTTTAGGAAAACTGTATATTGGATTGGTCCAAAAATCATAAGTATGTAATGTAACTGGGTACAGGTGCTACGATCCTGCCAAATTTTAGGGTTCTAGCTTAAAAGTTGTGAAATGAGAAATATTTTATATTTTGCAAAATAAACCATAAAAAGAAAACTTAAATATTGGATAATTTAAAAAATTTGTCTTGATTGTTTAACCGGGTTCTCTAGATTAAAATAAACAAACAGACAAATAAACAATTTAAATTGTTGCTGTCTGAAGAAAAAAATGCATCTTCAAAATGGGAAAAAATTACAGGAGAGGCCAAAAACCTTCTTGACTTTTAATGTAAGTCAATGGAACCAGACGTATTTCCAAGTGATTTTGGAGCATTTCTATTGGTACATTCATCATGAAATTTTCAGACAATTTAAAGGTGTTTAAATGTTTAAATGATGTAGAAAAATAAAAATCGACAAAAATTAATATACATGTTTTTCTTTGGACAGCAATGATATACAGTATATGGAAAGTTGGCATTTTTATTATACCATAACTTTTCAGCCATCTGGCACCTTATTGTTTTAGCATAATATATAATAATAATAATAATAATAATAATAAAAATAATAATAATAATAATATCACACAGCAATTAAACTGGAGTAGAGAGTTTCATCCAGACCCTGCAGCTGTAGCCTTTAGTATCACGTCTCAGATATTACACTTGTCTGCGCTAAGCAGAGTAAAATCGATATGAGGGAAGATTGTCCAGGGTCTCCAGAGAGCTCTAAGCCAAGCTGCCCTTTCCGAGCCAGAGCAAGGGATTTACACAGCCAATTCTGTTTACATCAAACTCCACCACTGTCCTCCCTCCACTTTCCGCAGGTTTGATTTCCTGTCCCCGTAAATTTAAAGCTGATCGCCCTCTTCATGACTCGGAGGCATTTTTACAGCCAGAGCTGCTGATGAATCATCTCCGTTTAGCATTCTGTGATAATCAGACCAGAGGAGAGGAACCTTTCAGTCCCCGCCAGAAGAACTTTGCTTTCTCATCAGGTTGAATGTATAACTCTAAATGTAGGTATTATGATATAAACTGAGTGTACAGTTTCTCATTATGTTGAATGTATAACTCTAAATGTAGGTATTGTGATATAAACTGAGTACAGTTTCTCATTAGGTTGAATGTATAACTCTAAATGTAGGTATTGTGATATAAACTGAGTGGACAGTTTCTCATTAGGTTGAATGTATAACTCTAAATGTAGGTATTGTGATATAAGCTGAGTTAAAGTTTCTCATTAGGTTGAATGTATAACTCTAAATGTAGGTATTGTGATATAAGCTGAGTTAAAGTTTCTCATTAGGTTGAATGTATAACTCTAAATGTAGGTATTGTGATATAAACTGAGTTAAAGTTTTTCATTAGGTTGAATGTATAACTTGTTCTGTGTAGGTATTGTGATATAAACTGAGTTAAAGTTTTTCATTAGGTTGAATGTATAACTTGTTCTGTGTAGGTATTGTGATATAAACTGAGTCTACAGTTTCTCATTAGGTTAAATGTATAACTCTAAATGTAGGTATTGTATATAAACTGAGTCTACAGTTTTTCATTATATTGAATGTATAACTCTAAATGTAGGTATTGTGATGTAAGCTGAGTTAAAGTTTCTCATTAGGTTGAATGTATAACTCTAAATGTAGGTATTGTGATATAAACTGAGTTAAAGTTTCTCATTAGGTTGAATGTATAACTCTAAATGTAGGTATTGTGATATAAACTGAGTTAAAGTTTTTCATTAGGTTGAATGTATAACTTGTTCTGTGTAGGTATTGTGATATAAACTGAGTCTACAGTTTCTCATTAGGTTAAATGTATAACTCTAAATGTAGGTATTGTATATAAACTGAGTCTACAGTTTTTCATTATATTGAATGTATAACTCTAAATGTAGGTATTGTGTATAAACTGAGTCTACAGTTTCTCATTAGATTGAATTTATAACTCTAAATGTAGGTATTGTATATAAACTGAGTCTACAGTTTCTCATTAGGTTGAATGTATAACTCTAAATGTAGTTATTGTATATAAACTTAGTCTACAGTTTTTCATTATATTGAATGTATAACTCTAAATGTAGGTATTGTGTATAAACTGAGTCTACAGTTTCTCATTAGATTGAATTCATAACTCTAAATGTAGGTATTGTATATAAACTGAGTCTACAGTTTCTCATTAGATTGAATTTATAACTCTGAATGTAGGTACTGTGATATAAACGGAGTCTACAGTTTCTCATTAGGTTGAATGTATACTCTATATGTAGGTATTGTGATATAAACTGAGTCTACAGTTTCTCATTAGGTTGAATGTATAACTCTAAATGTAGGTATTGTGATATAAACTGAGTTAAAGTTTCTCATGAGGTTGAATGTATAACTTGTTCTGTGTAGGTATTGTGATATAAACTGAGTCTTCAGTTTCTCATTAGGTTAAATGTATAACTCTAAATGTAGGTATTGTATATAAACTGAGTCTACAGTTTTTCATTATATTGAATGTATAACTCTAAATGTAGTTATTGTGTATAAACTGAGTCTACAGTTTCTCATTAGATTGAATTCATAACTCTAAATGTAGGTATTGTATATAAACTGAGTCTACAGTTTCTCATTAGGTTGAATGTATAACTCTAAATGTAGGTATTGTATATAAACTGAGTCTACAGTTTCTCATTAGATTGAATTTATAACTCTGAATGTAGGTACTGTGATATAAACTGAGTCTACAGTTTCTCATTAGGTTGAATGTATACTCTAAATGTAGGTATTGTGATATAAACTGAGTTAAAGTTTCTCATTAGTTTGAATGTATAACTCTAAATGTAGGTATTGTGATATAAACTGAGTTAAAGTTTCTCATTAGGTTAAATGTATAACTCTAAATGTAGGTATTGTGATATAAACTGAGTTAAAGTTTCTCATTAGGTTGAATGTATAACTCTAAATGTAGGTATTGTGATATAAACTGAGTCTACAGTTTCTCATTAGGTTAAATGTATAACTCTAAATGTAGGTATTGTATATAAACTGAGTCTACAGTTTTTAATTATATTGAATGTATAACTCTAAATGTAGGTATTGTGTATAAACTGAGTCTACAGTTTCTCATTAGATTGAATGTATAACTCTAAATGTAGGTATTGTACATAAACTGAGTTTACAGTTTCTCATTAGATTGAATTTATAACTCTGAATGTAGGTACTGTGATATAAACTCAGTCTACAGTTTCTCATTAGGTTGAATGTATAACTTGTTCTAAATGTAGGTATTGTGATATAAACTGAGTCTACAGTTTCTCATTAGGTTGAATGTATAACTCTAAATGTAGGTATTATGATATAAACTGAGTACAGTTTCTCATTAGGTTGAATGTATAACTCTAAATGTAGGTATTATGATATAAACTGAGTACAGTTTCTCATTAGGTGGAATGTATAACTCTAAATGTAGGTATTATGATATAAACTGAGTACAGTTTCTCATTAGGTTGAATGTATAACTCTAAATGTAGGTATTGTGATATAAACTGAGTCTACAGTTTCTCATTAGGTTGAATGTATAACTCTAAATGTAGGTATTATGATATAAACTGAGTGTACAGTTTCTCATTATGTTGAATGTATAACTCTAAATGTAGGTATTGTGATATAAACTGAGTTAAATTTTCTCATTAAGTTGAATGTATAACTCGTTCTGTGTAGGTATTGTGATATAAACTGAGACTACAGTTTCTCTTTAGGTTGAATGTATACTCTAAATGTAGGTATTGTGATATAAACTGAATTAAAGTTTCTCATTAGGTTGAATGTATAACTCTAAATGTAGGTATTGTGATATAAACTGAGTCTACAGTTTCTCATTAGGTTGAATGTATAACTCTAAATGTAGGTATTATGATATAAACTGAGTACAGTTTCTCATTAGGTTGAATGTATAACTCTAAATGTAGGTATTGTGATATAAACTGAGTATACAGTTTCTCATTAGGTTGAATGTATAACTCTAAATGTAGGTATTGTATATAAACAGAGTACAGTTTTTCATTAGGTTGAATGTATAACTCTAAATGTAGGTATTATGATATAAACTGAGTGTACAGTTTCTCATTATGTTGAATGTATAACTCTAAATGTAGGTATTGTGTTATAAACTGAGTACAGTTTCTCATTAGGTTGAATGTATAACTCTAAATTTAGGTATTGTGATATAAACTGAGTTAAAGTTTCTCATTAAGTTGAATGTATAACTCGTTCTGTGTAGGTATTGTGATATAAACTGAGACTACAGTTTCTCATTCGGTTGAATGTATACTCTAAATGTAGGTATTGTGATATAAACTGAATTAAAGTTTCTCATTAGGTTGAATGTATAACTCTAAATGTAGGTATTGTGATATAAACTGAGTCTACAGTTTCTCATTAGATTGAATGTCTAACTCTAAATGTAGGTACTGTGATATTGTACCTGTCCTGCTCTTACCTGAGCTCTTACAGGTGAACTTTGCTTTGGGGTCACATACTCTGCGAGCCCCATCACACGTCACCTCATCACTGCCGTCCTCGCAGTCTTTATCACCATCACAACGCCAGCGCTCAGGGATACACGATCCATCACCACGGCAACGGAACTCCTCCTCACTGCAGTCACTCACCGAGGCCAGTGCTGAGAGAGAGACAGTGACAGAGAGAGAGAGAGAGAGAGGGAGAGAGAGAGAGAGAGAGAAAGAGAGAGAGAGAGAGAGAGAGAAAGAGCAATAGTAGGTCCTTTTTAAACTCAAGTTTTTCCTTTTTGTCCTCTCACTCTTTTCTTTCTTTTCTGTCTTTCTTTTATCTCTCTCTCTCCCTGCTTTTCTCTTTCTCTTTCTTGTTCTCTTTTCCTTCTTCTTTTGTTTCTTTGCATTCCTTCTTTCCTTCTCCCCCTGTTTCTTCACTCTCCTCCTCTTCCCATTTTCTCTCTCCCTTTATTGCTTTCTCTATCTTACTCTCGTCCTCTCTCCATCTTTCTGACACATCCTCTTGTTCCTTTGTTTTCTCTCATTTTCTATTTCTAACCATCCTCTCTTTCTCATTCTCTCTTTCTGTCTCATCCTTCCCTCTCTCTCTCTTGCTCTCCCACTATCTCCCACTCTCTCTCTCTCTGTCTCTCTTTCAGTATTTGATGATATATAGTCTGTAGTTAAAAGAAGGTCTATGTTTATTATACTGTGTGTATATGTTGGTGTAAGTCTGTGTGTGTGTGTGTGTGTGTGTCTGGAGCTGGGGGGGTGGGGGTGGGCTACTGAGCGGGTGGAGGATGTGAGTGTACCTGTCCCTCTGCAGGTGACGTTCTCATCGCTGTGATCTCCGCAGTCATTGTCTCCATCACACAGCCAGTGTTCCGGAATACACTTCCCACTGAAACACTGGAACTGAGCCACTGAACACGCGTGAACACAGCCCAGCTCGTCACTGCCATCTCCGCAGTCGTCCTCTACAGACACACAGAGACAGAGACAGAGAGACAAAGAAAGAGAGAGAGAGAAAGAGAGAAAGAGGGGGAGGGAGTGAGAGAGATGGAAACATGATGATTGAATAAACAGAAACATGATGATCAAAACATAAACATTCTGTGTTTCTTAAAGTGGCAGTCTGGCAAACAATCCAGTTCCTGTAGCTCCTCCTCCTTACACTAAACAGCCAATCAGCCAGGACATGTCTGGCATCTCAAGTCCTCTCCAGTTTTAGTGCTGCAGTAATCAGAACTGATATTCCAACAATTAGCATTTATCAATTCCTGATTGGGGCGGGAGTCTCACTGGGGCAGCAGTCTGATTGGGAAAGGACTCTGATTAAAGCAGGACTGTGACTGAGGCAGGACTCTGATTGGGTCAGGACTCTGACTAAGGCAGGACTTTGATTGGGGCAGGGCTCTGATTGGGGCAGGGCTCTGATAGAGGCAGGACTCTCACAGAGGTAGGACTCTGATTGAGAGAGGACTCTGAATGGAACAGGACTCTGACTGAGACAGTGCTTTGATTAAGGCAGGACTCTGAGTGGGGCAGGACTCTCCCAGAAGTTGGACTCTGATTGGGGCAGGACTCTGATTGAGGCAGGACTCTGATAGAGGCAGGACTCTGATAGAGGCAGAACTCTGAGTGAGGCAGGATTCTGACTGAGGCAGGACTCTGATTGGGGTAGGACTCTGATAGAGGCAGGACTCTCCCAGAGGTTGGACTCTGACTGAGACAGGACTCTCACTGGGGCAGGAATCTGACTTGGGTAGGACTCTGGTTAAGACAGGACTCCCGATTGAGGCAGTCTCTTTCATTAAGGTAGAACTCTAACTGAGACAAGACTGACTGGGGCAGCACTCTGACTGAGCAAGTCTCTAATTGAGACAGGAGTTTGACTGAGGCAACAGTCTAACTGAGGAGGAGTCTGATTGAGGCAACAGTCTGACTGAGCAAGAGTCTGATTGAGGCAACAGTCTGGCTGAGCAGGACTTTGATTGAGACAACTTTGAGTGGGACAGGACATTGAGATTGCAGCAGGGCATTGTTTGGCTGTAGGACTCTGATTGAAGCAAGTGCAGGACTCTAATTGAAGCAAGACTTGGACTGAGGTAGGACACTGATTGATGTGAGAAACTGAATGTAGTAGAACTACTATTGAGAGGTAAGACTCTGACTGGGCAGGACGCTGATTGGGACACAAATCTTATTGGGGCAGGACTCTGATTGGGACCCAACCTTGATTGGGGCAGGACTCTGATTGGCACCAAACTCTGACTGGGGCAGGACTCTGATTTGGACCCAACTCTGATTGGGGCGGGACTCTGATTGGGGCACAACTCTGATTGGAGAAGGACTGTGATTGGGAAACAACTTTGATTGGGGCAGGACTCTGATTGGGGCAGGTTTCTGATTGGGACCCAACTCTGATTGGGGCAGGACTTTGATTGGGGCAGGACTCTGATTGGGGCACAACTCTGTTTGGGGCAGGACTTTGATTAGGACACAACTCTTATTGGGGCAGGACTCTGATTGGGACCCAACTCTGACTGTGGCAGGACTCTGATTGGGACCCAACTCTGATTGGGGCAGGACTCTGATTGGGGCACAACTCTGATTGGGGCAGGACTTTGATTGGGGCAGGACTCTGATTGGGACCCAACTCTGATTGGGGCAGGACTCTGATTGGGACCCAACTCTGACTGGGGCAGGACTCTGATTGGGACCCAACTCTGATTGGGGCAGGACTCTGATTGGGGCAGGACTTTGATTGGGGCAGGACTCTGATTGGGACCCAACTCTGATTGGGGCAGGACTCTGATTGGGGCACAACTCTGATTGGGGCAGGACTTTGATTAGGACACAACTCTTATTGGGGCAGGACTCTGATTGAGCCAGGACTCTGACTAAGGCAGGACTTTGATTGGGGCAGGGCTCTGATTGGGGCAGGGCTCTGATAGAGGCAGGACTCTCACAGAGGTAGGACTCTGATTGAGAGAGGACTCTGAATGGAACAGGACTCTGACTGAGACAGTGCTTTGATTAAGGCAGGACTCTGAGTGGGGCAGGACTCTCCCAGAAGTTGGACTCTGATTGGGGCAGGACTCTGATTGAGGCAGGACTCTGATAGAGGCAGGACTCTGATAGAGGCAGAACTCTGAGTGAGGCAGGATTCTGACTGAGGCAGGACTCTGATTGGGGTAGGACTCTGATAGAGGCAGGACTCTCCCAGAGGTTGGACTCTGATTGAGGCAGGACTCTGATTAAGAGAGGACTCTGACTGTGACAGGACTCTGATTGGGGAAGGACTCTGACTGAGACAGGACTCTCACTGGGGCAGGAATCTGACTTGGGTAGGACTCTGGTTAAGACAGGACTCCCGATTGAGGCAGTCTCTTTCATTAAGGTAGAACTCTAACTGAGACAAGACTGACTGGGGCAGCACTCTGACTGAGCAAGTCTCTAATTGAGACAGGAGTTTGACCGAGGCAACAGTCTAACTGAGGAGGAGTCTGATTGAGGCAACAGTCTGACTGAGCAAGAGTCTGATTGAGGCAACAGTCTGACTGAGCAGGACTTTGATTGAGACAACTTTGAGTGGGACAGGACATTGAGATTGCAGCAGGGCATTGTTTGGCTGTAGGACTCTGATTGAAGCAAGTGCAGGACTCTAATTGAAGCAAGACTTGGACTGAGGTAGGACACTGATTGATGTGAGAAACTGAATGTAGTAGAACTACGATTGAGAGGTAAGACTCTGACTGGGCAGGACGCTGATTGGGACACAAATCTTATTGGGGCAGGACTCTGATTGGGACCCAACCTTGATTGGGGCAGGACTCTGATTGGCACCAAACTCTGACTGGGGCAGGACTCTGATTTGGACCCAACTCTGATTGGGGCGGGACTCTGATTGGGGCACAACTCTGATTGGAGAAGGACTGTGATTGGGAAACAACTCTGATTGGGGCAGGACTCTGATTGGGGCAGGTTTCTGATTGGGACCCAACTCTGATTGGGGCAGGACTTTGATTGGGGCAGGACTCTGATTGGGGCACAACTCTGTTTGGGGCAGGACTTTGATTAGGACACAACTCTTATTGGGGCAGGACTCTGATTGGGACCCAACTCTGACTGGGGCAGGACTCTGATTGGGACCCAACTCTGATTGGGGCAGGACTCTGATTGGGGCACAACTCTGATTGGGGCAGGACTTTGATTGGGGCACAACTCTGATTGGGACCCAACTCTGATTGGGGCAGGACTCTGATTGGGACCCAACTCTGACTGGGGCAGGACTCTGATTGGGACCCAACTCTGATTGGGGCAGGACTCTGATTGGGGCAGGACTTTGATTGGGGCAGGACTCTGATTGGGACCCAACTCTGATTGGGGCAGGACTCTGATTGGGGCACAACTCTGATTGGGGCAGGACATTGATTAGGACACAACTCTTATTGGGGCAGGACTCTGATTGGGACCCAACTCTGACTGGGGCAGGACTCTGATTGGGAACCAACTCTGATTGGGGCAGGACTCTGATTGGGACCCAACTCTGATTGGGGCAGGACTCTGATTGGGACACAACTCTGATTGGGGCAGGACTGTGATTGGGATACAACTCTGGGGCAGGACTGTGATTGGGATACAACTCTGATTGGGGCAGGACTCTGATTGGGACACAACTCTTATTGGGGCAGGACTATGATTGGGGCACAACTCTGATTGAGGCAGGACTGTGATTGGGATACAACTCTGACTGGGGCAGGACTTTGATTAGGACACAACTCTGATTGGGGCAGGACTCTGATTGGCACCGAACTCTGACTGGGGCAGGACTATGATTGGGGCACAACTCTGATTGGGGCAGGACTGTGATTGGGATACAACTCTGATTGGGGCAGGACTGTGATTGGGATACCACTCTGATTGGGGCAGGACTCTGATTGGGACACAACTCTGATTGGGGTAGGACTCTGATTGGAACCCAACGCTGATAGGGACCTAACTCAGATTGGGACTCAACTCTGACTGGGACCCTACTCGGATTGGGACACAACTAATCAGATTGAGGAAAATTGAGGTAAAAATCTGAGGGCAGGACTGTGATTGGTGATGACTAGGCGGGACTGTTATTAGTGAGGGGACATGACTGGGGTAGAACAGATTGGTCAGTTTGATCTCACCAGAGTCGCAGCGCCATTTGCTGCTGATGCACCGGCCGTTGGAGCAGCTGAACTGTGTGAGAGGAGCACAGGTGGGGAAGTCTGCAAAGAAAGAAGAGGAGGATGTGATCAATGAGAAAGAAATGAAAAGAAAGCAGTAGGAAGGTCAGCAATAGGCTTGACGACCTCATGCTCATGTGTGCCCTCTCCCGAGGGCCCCATCCCAATCCTCAACGCTAGATTATACATACACAAGTCTCTTTGTTACCTGTCTGGATACTTTTGGACACAAAGCGTTTGAATGCACACAGCCCTACACCCACACAGAGTAATCTTATTCTGAGTTTGATGCCGCCTAATCATGCCGGGTCGCCCGCTGCAAATGTAATTAACTGCAGTGAAAAGCCGCGATTAAACCCTCGACTGGCAAAGTTTGCATCTCGCCTGTTTTCCTTTTTTATTCCTCCGCAATAACAAACATTGCTGTTTGGTTTCTCGCTGAACTTTGCCACCCTCGCCCTTATCTCTTCAGAGACAGCAGCACAGTCCTAAAACAAACCAGCCGCACGTATTCATAAGAGCCGACGCGAACTGAAAGCTGAAACGCACGAGGGAATTCAAGAGGCAAAGTGAAGTCGCCGAAGACCGTAGACGAAAATACTCTCAGGCCAAACCGAGGCGCAAGAGCGGCTACCCGAGCCTAAAACCAGCCTAGTCCTCTCAAATGCAGGGTCTGCAGATTCGCCGGCTGTAGAAAGTGCTTTCCAGAGCTGGCGCTGGTTCAAGGAAGCCGATCCTGAACCTTGATTACCCCTATTTCTGCCTCGGTGTGGGCGCTTGTGATGCAGTGCTTCTTATAGGCACACAATCAAATGTAGACCCTTGTAATTGGTCAGTCGAGACAAGTTTGGGGTCCGAAATTCATCTTTGTAGTTTTAGTACAGGAGCTAAATGACCTGCACAACCAAAAAAGCTGGCAAGCTAAACCCCTGCATACACCCATCAGCCATAACATTAAAACCACCTCCTGGTATCTACACACCATCACATATGCAGTGAAACACGCTAGTGAACACACAGACACAGTAGAGGGCAGTGAGCACACTTGCCCAGAGTGGTAGGCAAGCCCTATCTGCAGAACCTGGGGCAGTTTGGGGGTTAGGTGTCTTGCTTAAGTTCCAAAGATGAAACCAACCTCCAACGCATGACCGGTCCAGATGAGCCAGGACCATTGTCGCCCAGTCTCAGGCTAAACCGAGATGCAGGAGCGGCTACCCGAGCCTAAAACCGGCCTAGTCCTCTCAAATGCAGGGTCTGCAGATTCGCCGGCTCTAGAAAGTGCTTTCTGGCACTGGCACTGGTTCAAGGAAGCCGAGCCTGAACCTTGATTACCCCTATTTCTGCCTCGGTGTGGGCACTTGTGATGCAGTGCTTCTTATAGGCACACAATCAAACGTAGACCCTTGTAATTGGTCAGTCGAGACAAGTTTGGGGTCTGAAATTCGTCTTTGTAGTTTTAGTACTGGAGCTAAATGACCTGCACAACCAAAAAAGCTGGCAAGCTAAACCCCTGCATACACCGATCAGCCATAACATTAAAACCACCTCCTGGTATCTACACACCATCACACATGCAGTAAAATACTCCCACACTAGAGGGCAGTGAGCACACTTGCCCATAGTGGTAGGCAGCCCTATCTGCAGCACCTGGGGCAGTTTGAGGGTTAGGTGTCTAGCTCAAGTTCAAAAGATGAAACCAACCTCCAACCATGACTGGCCCAGATGAGCCAGGACCATTGTCGCCCAGTCTCAGGCTAAACCGAGACACAGGAGCGGCTACCCGAGCCTAAAACCGGCCTAGTCCTCTCAAATGCAGCGTCGGCAGATTCGCTGGCCATAGAAAGTGCTTTCCGGAGCTGGCGCTGGTTCAAGGAAGCCGAGCCTGAACCTTGATTACCCCTATTTCTGCCTCGGTGTGGGCGCTTGTGATGCAGTGCTTCTTATAGGCACACAATCAAATGTAGACCCTTGTAATTGGTCAGTCGAGACAAGTTTGGGGTCCAAAATTCGTCTTTGTAGTTTTAGTACTGGAGCTAAATGACCTGCACAACCAAAAAAGCTGGCAAGCTAAACCCCTGCATACACCGATCAGCCGTAACATTAAAGCCACCTCCTGGTATCTACACACCATCACACATGCAGTAAAATACTCCCACACTAGAGGGCGGTGAGCACACTTGCCCAGAGTGATAGGCAGCCCTATCTGCAGCACCTGGTGTTAGGTGTCTTGCTCAAGGGCACCAACCTCCAAAACATGACTGGCCCAGATAACCCAGGACACTGGAGTGTTTAAACACTGTGTCCACTTACTGTCCAGACACGCCTACCTTATTGATCCAATCAGAGACAATCTGCCGTTGCACAGTCCTCTAGTCCTTCATCAGTGCTTACAGGACGCTGCCCACAGGACACAGTTGGCCGGATGCTACTGGACTATTCTCAGTCCTGTAGTGACACTGAGGTGCTTAAACACTCCAGCAGCACTGCTGTGTCTGATCCATTCACACCAGCACAACACACGCGAGTGCTGCAGTGCTGAGAATGATTCACCCCCCTAATAGTACCTACTCTATGGTGGTCCTGTAGGAGCCCTGACCATTAAAGACCACAAAGACCCTAACCCTAACCCTAACTCTATCCCTAACCCTAACCCTAAACCCTAATCGTAACCCTAACTGTAAACCCTTAAACCATAACCTTAACCCTAACCCTAACCCTAACCCTAACTCTAACCCTAAACCCTAACCCTAAACCCCTAACCCTAATCCTAACCCTAACCCTAATTCTAAACCCTTAAACCCTAACCCCAACCCTAACCCTAACTATAACCCTAACCCTAAACCCTAACCCTAACCCTAACCCCCTAACCCTAATCCTAACCCTAACCCTAACCCCTTAAACCCTAACCCCAACCCTAACCCTAACTATAACCCTAACCCTAACTATAACCCTAACCCTAACTCTAAACCCCTAACCCTAACTCTAAACCCTTAAACCCTAACCCCAACCCTAACCCTAACCCTAAACCCCTAACTCTAAACCCTTAAACCCTAACCCCAACCCTAAACCCCTAAACCCCTAAACCTTAACACAATCTGTAAGTGTAGCTCCTACATGGTAAGTGGAGCTGATAAACTGGACGACGTGTAGATACAAGCCGACGAAGAAAAGCAGGAACGCTGAATTTGTTTGCGGGGGTCCGTGGTTCATTTGCAGTACCTCAGGAATGATCTTTAACCCTCGCTGTGTTGTAATTCCCCGCAGCTCGCGCTAATACGGAGCGACACAACAAGCGGAGGAGTTCCACTGTGCTTTTTCTTTTTGACGCTCTGCGTTAACTACAGTTGTGCTGCACTTGTGCTGCGAGATGAAATTATGCATTACTAAAACGCCTGCCTGTTGATCCTCTCCTGCCGGTTTGAAAGCACTGCGTGAATTAGCAGAGCTCTTGGCGCAGGCTTCCGCGTGCAATCAGTGCAGCGATGCATCTATAGGTACAAAGGAGTCTCATGCTAACTAAGCCATTCCACCAGCTCTTGCGTCCTATGCAGTAGTCAGTGTTCAGGCTCGTGAAGGAAAGAACTAAGATTATCTGCTGATGTTGGATGTTGTATATTATCGGGGCCAATAAAATACATGTACAGGCCCATTCTAGTAAATTAGACTATCATAGAAATTTCCATAATTTCATTCAAAAAGTTGAACTTTCATAGATTATAGACTGAGTGGTTTGGGTTGATTTGTCTACAGTATTCTATTTTTTAGAATTCCTGTTTTCGTGGTTTTTATGAGCTGGAAGCCCAAATTATGTAAAAATAAACAAAGAAATACTTTAAATCGTTTAGATTGTGGGCCCTGAATTTATAAAGTATAAAAGTTTAACTTTTTGAATGGAATTATGGAAATTAATCAACTGATATTCCATGATATTCTAATTTCCTAGATGGGTCTGTATATGCATGTGGGCCAATGGAAATGCTTAGAACTTTTCTGGTTCCATTGACTTACTTTATAAGTAGATTGTTTTTGTCACCAAGTTGCCCTTTTGGAATTACATCATGATTTTTTTGGGCCGTGGTTGGAAACCAATCAAACCCCATTTACTGTCTTCATTTACAGTCTGCTAACTACTTTTAACAGTTTCTACTTTTATTACTACCAATAATACTACTCTGGTTGTAATTACTACTATCTTTAATACTGTTACTTCAACCAGTTTGATTTTTACTACTACTTATGTTTTTATTTTATACTACATAGTACTAACATTGAATACTTTTATTAGTACTGCATTTTCTTGGCTGAATTTATGAAACTGGGGCAAGATAAGACATCATTCAGGGTCTTCGGTATAAAGACTTGTGTGTTTAGGGTCATTGTCTTGCGCTCTTGAGATGCCCAGACATCATCCTTCAATATTTGCTGGTATACAGTAATTCAGAATTTATTATTCTATCTATGATGGTATGAGGGGTCCTGATCCAGATCCAGCAAAACAGGCCCAAACCATGATACTACCACCACCATGTTTCACAGATGGGTTAAGGATCACTGGCTGGAATGCAGTGTTTTCCTTACAGTTTGCCCACAAGATATTTAGTGAAATATTGGCGCTTGTGTTTGCACACAGAGGAGTTTGACCTTCACGTTTAACTCATACATGCAGTGAAACACAAACAAACACACATTAGTGAATGCACACAAAGGCACGGCAGGCAGCTCCATCCACAGCACCTAGTAGGAGGTAGTTCAGGGATTAGATGACTTGCTCAAGGGCACTTCAGTCGTGTCCACTTAGTTCAAAAGATGAAACCAACCTCCAGCCCATGACTGGCCCTGACAACCCAGAACCGTGGTCGCCCATAGAAATTGAACCCAGGGCCTTATATATGTACATATACATACATACATACATACATACATACATACATACATATAATCCAACTTGAAAAATCTAGCCAGCCTTGCTGAGATGCTCACCTGCAGCAGGGATTCTATAAAAATAAACTGTAACTGATTGCACAGAACTATAGGATGTTGAGCTTCCTCTCCAACCAACCATGAGGTTTTTATTGTTGTCTTCAGGAAATGTTAGCTCAGAATAGTGTGACAATTTCACCAGCAGATTTGGACCCTGAGATCACAAGGCTCCTCACCTGCTGTTAATGTCATAAGCATTGATCAAGTTTTAAAGTTGGATTATATTTATGTACACTGTCCTGGGTGATCTGGTGCAGTCATAGACTTAAGGTTGGGGAACTAGGCTTGTGACGGGAGGGTCTCTGGTTTGATCTCCTGAACTGACAGGACACAATTGAAGCGCCCTTCAGCAAGTCATGTAACCCCCTGAACTGCCCCCTTGGTGCTGCAGATAGGGCTGCCCACCAGACAAATGAAACCTGTCGACTTTAATTCTTGACGCCACCCCCCAAAAATCACTTCTGGCTCCTGAAGATGGAGTTGCATGAGGATGGGCTATAAATATCCCTTTAGGGTGATGGTCTACCAGAAGAGGCACAACTCCGAGTCGGAAGACAATCCTGATGGACAGGGGCCACCGACATGGTTCGCTTCCAGGCATGAATTGCTTCTGGAGGTCAAAAACCGCTGGGCAACCAGGTTTTGCCTTTTGCTTGTCATCTAACATTCCTAGCCTGGAAGTCCCAGATGATAATCCTCACATTTACAGGGCTGCAAATGTGATCAATTGACAGGATGACCATGTTGGACCATACACAAATCTGGACCCACCCAAAGAATCCTCAGATTTGAAGCCTCTTGGAAATCTATGGGACAACCTGGAACGACGAGTAAGATTCCAGGAAAGGCATCCACGAAATCTGGCCAAACTATGCAATTCTTGGATGCAGAAGTGGCGGAACATTGATGTTACCTACATCCAGAAACTTGTCCAGTCCTTTCCAAACCAAATAGCAGCTGTTATTCATATGCATGAAGGTATTACATGCTATTTGGTACACTTTAGTCCCAGGTGAGCTCATATACACACATATTACTATTCATTATATGCTGCTAACCGTTCCTATTTAATATTATGAATAACATACAGTTGAGTCCGATTATTATCACCACCAGCTAACATCCAGACAGACTGGGAGACTCAGTAAGGTCCTGGTAGGTTAAGGTCACAGGAATCTGGAGCCATGCTGACTGCAGTGCATCCCACAGCTGCTGGGGCCAACACCACCATCCAGGTAATCCCATAGATGCTCAACTGGGTTCAAGTCTGAGGGTCCAGGGTAGTACCTGGAAGTCTTGCTCAGCTCTTCCAACCAATGTAGGACATTTCTAGCCATGTGACTTGGGACAGATGGGCTCGTCTTGCTGGAATATCCCATCCGCCACAGGGAAGACAATCAGCATGTATGGTGTACGTGGTCTGCAAGGAAGGATTCATACCCAACTCGGTTGAGAGTGAGTAGTGGGTCCAACACTGCCACCTATGCCCTGCTGCCACAGTCGTCCAAAGTAGTAAGTGGTCATAATACTGAGCACTCAAGCAGCATGTTTACAACACTACGTTAAGAAGCAGCACTTAGATTCTGTATGACATCCATTCAAATTGTAGTTAATTAACAGAGGCAAGGGGTAAACTGGCGGGGGTCGTACTACAAATATGGTTAAACCTGGAACCCCAACGAGAGTGAACAAATGCGAATGCAAGTTTTTCATAGACACAATAATTCAAATTACAAACATTCACAGTGCTGAATAGAGAAACGGGCCATGCATGAATATGCGTATATATATATATATATATATATATATTTGAAATATAAATGAAATAAGGTATATAGGAAAGATAAATATACACAAAGGCCAAAAATAGACTCCTCTTGTGTAAAGATCACGTCTTTCTGCTTCAGACTGGGATGTTTTCGTGGCAGACGCTGCACCAGACGCTGAGCCCGGGGGTCAAAACACTGCCGACCATACAGCAGTAGACACTCGTACATCTGGTCCAGGTTCAGAAGTGGTGCTGTTAGACAACATCCGTATCAGAAATAACAGCACGCGACAAGGTAGGCTTCTTTTTAACCTTTTAGTTATGACTTCAGGGGGGCATTACACACTCAAGACCGCCTAGCTCCAGCACCCAAACTACCTACTGGGTTCAATGCTACCCAGTCTGATTGAGGGAGACTATATATGAGCAGGAGCTGAATTCCAATTGGCTATGCTGAAAACCCTCCCATTCCACCACTACAATATGTAGTTTTACAGCAAAGCAGCTGTTTGTTTTATATATCCTGGAGTTGCTTCTATGCTGTATTTTATTTCCACTGGATTCATATTATCTATGGTTTGTTGTATATAACAGGATTATTAAATAATTAACTACAACCTTAAACAAGATGGTTCTGTAAGGGTTCTTTAGTAAATGCATTTATTATAAGTAATTTAGCTGTTGGTTCATCTCCCAATGAGAGAAATGTAACATCACAAATAATAATTAAATAATAACTAACAATATGTACCTTATTAACATGTACTATCTACTGGCTTATTAGCATGTGAGTTTATTTGCTTCCTTGCTAAAATTTTTGAATATATATTTCTAAATATACACACACATCAGTCTGAGAGAGTTTGTACTATATATTATATATAATGAAAGGAAGCTGCACAGCTCTTTGCCTTATTACTGCCTTATTAACACGTGTGTATATTGACTTCCTAATTACTGCCTTATTAACATTTACTGCCTTACTACTGCCTTATTAACACATGTGTTTTTTACTGCCTTATTACTGCCTTATTAACATGTGTACTTTTACTGCCTTAATATTGTGTGTTTATTTACTGCCTTATTACTGTCTTATTAACACATGTGTACATTGACTTCCTTATTACTGCCTTATTAACATTTACTGCCTTATTATTGTCTTATTAACATGTATGTTTACGTATGTATTCTAAATATACACACACATCAGTCTGAAGAGTGTTTGTACTATATATTATATATATTGAGAGGAAGCTGCACAGCTCATTTTTCAAAACAGAATTTATAATAAAACACACCAAACAGGTTCTGTAAACCAGCAGCCTTTTACAAAGAGCCGAGTGGTGTGTGTGTGTGTGTGTGTGTGTGTGTGTGTGTGTGTGTGTGAGGCAGCTTCCATTTGGCGGCGACCTTCTAAAGAGCTGCGGTTCTGAATAGAAGGACGAGGTTGCTGTTAATTTCTTGTGGTCTGGAATGTGATGTTCCAGAACGCAGTCTGTCTCGGTCCTCAGCAACACACACCCAAATACCCCGTTTACAGCCCCACATGGGGATCCACCTTAATCTACCGGACACAAGTCTGTCCTACCGGCGTGTCCTGAGCAGACTCTGCAGCTGCTGTAAATCTCAGGCTGTGCGAGTCATAAACAGCTCCTGAGTTCCTCACCACTGTCTTAAAGCTGACCATGTTTGGAACTGACCGTGTGTGCATAACAGCCCGAAGTGAACAGATGAGAAGAAGTGGACTGATTCAATCAAAGTCTGCACAACAAGGTCCTGAGGAGGTTTAGCTCTGCCCCTCACCACCACCACCTTATATAATGCTGAGTTAACATGTGTGCTTATTACTGCCTTATTAGCATGTGTGTTTATATACTACTCTATCACTGCCTCATTAACATGTGTGTTTATTTACTGTCTTATTACTGCCTTGTTAACATGTGTTTATATACTACTCTATCACTGCCTTATTAACATGTGTGTTTATATACTACTCTATCACTGCCTTATTAACATGTGTGTTTATATACTACTCTATTACTGCCTTATTAACATGTGTGTTTATATACTACTCTATCACTGCCTTATTAACATGTGTGTTTATATACTACTCTATCACTGCCTTATTAACATGTGTGTTTATATACTACTCTATTACTGCCTTATTAACATGTGTGTTTATTTACTGTCTTATTACTGCCTTATTAACATGTGTGTTTCTTTACTGTCTTATTACTGCCTTAATAACATGTGTGTTTATTTACTACTCTATCACTGCCTTATTAACATGTGTGTTTATATACTGTCTTATTACTGCTTTATTAACATGTGTGTTTATATACTACTCTATCACTGCCTTATTAACATGTGTGTTTCTTTACTGTCTTATTACTGCCTTATTAACATGTGTGTTTATATACTACTCTATTGCTGCCTTATTAACACATCTGTTCATTTACTGCCTTATTACTGCCTTATTAACATGTGTGTTTATTTACTGCTTTATTACTGCCTTATTAACATGTGTGTTTATTTACTGCTTTATTATTGCCTTGATAACATGTGTGTTTATTTACCGCTTTATTACTGCCTTATCAACATGTGTGTACATTTACTGCTCTATTACTGCCTTTAGTAGCATGTGTGTTTCTTTACTGTCTTATTACTGCCTTATTAACATGTGTGTTTATATACTACTCTATTGCTGCCTTATTAACACATCTGTTCATTTACTGCCTTATTACTGCCTTATTAACATGTGTGTTTATTTACTGCTTTATTACTGCCTTATTAACATGTGTGTTTATTTAATGCTTTATTACTGCCTTGATAACATGTGTGTTTATTTACTGCTTTATTACTGCCTTATCAACATGTGTGTACATTTACTGCTCTATTACTGCCTTTAGTAGCATGTGTGTTTATTTACTGTCTTATTACTGCCTTATTAGCATGTATGTTTATTTACTGCCTTATAACTGCTTTATTAACACCTGTGCTCATTTACTGCCTTATTAACATGTGTGTTTATTCACCGCCTTATTACTGCCTTATTAACACGTGTGCTCATTTACTGCCTTATTAATGCCTTATTAACATTTACTGCCTTATAAACATGTGTACATTTACTGTCTTATTAGCATGCATTTATTTGCTGCTCTATTGCTGCCTTATTAACATATAATGCCTTATTACTGCCTTATTAACATGTGTACATTTACTTCCTTATTACTTACTTATTAATATTTACTGCCTTATTACTGCCTTATTAACATGTGTTAATGTATTGCCTTATTACTGCCTTGTTAACACATGTACATTTACTGCCTTAATACAGTCTTAACATGTGTGTTTATTTATTGCCTTATAACTGCCTTATTAACATTTACTTCCTTATTACTGACTTATTAATATTTACTGCCTTATTACGGCCCTATTAACATTTACTGCCTTATTACTGCCTCATTAACGTGCACATTTACTGCCTTATTATCTTGTGTGTTTATTTACTGCCTTATTACTGCCTTATTAACATGTGTGTATATTTACTGCCTTATTACTGCCTTAACACGTGTGTATATTGATTTCCTTATTACTGCCTTATTAACATTTACTGCCTTATTACTGCCTTATTAACACGTGTGTACATTGACTTCCTTATTACTGCCTTATTAACATTTACTGCCTTATTATTGTCTTATTAACATGTATGTTAATTTACTGCCTAATTACTGCCTCGTTAACATTTACTTCCTTATTACTGCTTTATTAACATTTACTTCCTTATTACTGCTTTATTAATATATACTTCATTATTACTGCTTTATTAACATTTACTGCCTTATTACTGCCTTATTAACATGTGTACATTTACTGCCTTATTATCTTGTGTTCTTATTTACTGCCTTATTAACTTGTGTACATGTGTGTGTCTTATTAGAATGCATTTATCTACTGCTCTATTACTGCCTTATTAACATATACTGCCTTATTACTGCCTTATTAACATGTGTGTTCACTTCCTGCCTTATTACTGCCTCGTTGACATGTGTTAATTTTCTGCCTTATAACTTACTTATTAACATTTATTGCCATATTAATGCCTTATTAACATGTGTTAATTCACTGCCTTATTACTACCTTATTAACATGTGTACATTTCTTTCCTTATTACTACCTTATTAACATTTACTGCCTTATTACTGTCTTATTAACATGTGTGTCTTATTACTGCTCTATAGAGCAGTGTAAAGGCTTCCGCTACTGAAATAATGATTTTCACTAAGCAGATTAGTTGAGAAAGCACTTAAACTTTGTAAACGTCGGAGGAATCTTGAAGAGATACGCGCCGTCCCCGCGTCCACCGAAGGATGAAGAAAGGAGAGGACGTTTCACATTCAAGCCTTGGGGCGTGCGGTAAGGTCAAGGTGCTCCCGTTGTCTCTGCAGACTCATGGCAGCTGCTCAAAAGCTCCCGTACTCGACGCCTTTCTCTCTCTGCTGAAAAGCGCCGGCCGTGCTTTAGAGCCTGACCATCAAGTACTGGCAGTGAAGCTGCATGGACGCTCTCCAGGCTGTTAAGTGACCTGTGCATGTAGTATGGTGTCAGAGGCTAGGGGCGTAAGGGACGGTGATGTCAAAGGTCAGATTCTTTATATATATATATATATATATATATATATATATATATATATAATACAGCCAAGTGTGCAATCCTGACTCCTTTAATATTTTTATGTTTACTCGTGACACAAATTCAGTCTTAATTAATCAATAGACACACTGTGTCCACTCACTGTCCACTCTATTAGACACTCCTACTACTTGCTGGTCCACCTTGTAGATGTAAAGTCAGAGACAGTAGCTCATCTGCTGCTCTACAATTTGTGTTCCTCTAGTCCTTCATCAGTGGACACAGGACGCCGCCCACAGGACACTGTTGTCTGGATAGTTTTGGTTGGTGGAGGAGGTCATCATTTGCAAGATCATTCCAGAAAGCTTGACCATTGTAGGTTTGTACTTTTGATGATTCTGGTTGCTCAAAGGTGTTATGAGGGTACATCAACCTAGTAGCTAATGTATAGGGTGGAACTCGGCTTAGTCTTGGGTATCAGCTTATGTTGCTTGGAACCTCGATGGAGATGATCCCAAGATACCTGATGGAGAACTAATAAAGGAGAGTAGAGTTGAGTTGAGTCAGCTATGGTAGCCTCAGGTTGTTCTCAGAAGCTCAGTGAACTCCAGCGTGGTACCGTGATAGGACGCCACCTGTGCAACAAGTCCAGTCGTGAAGTTTCCTCACTACTAAATATTCCACAGTGGACTGTCAGTGATGTTCTAACAAAGTGGAAGCGATTGGGAACTACAGCAACTCAGCCACCAAGTGGTAGAACACGTACAATGACAGAGCAGTTCAGCGGATGGTGAGGAGCATAGTGCACAGAGGTCACCAACTTTCTACAGAGTCAATCACTACAGACCTCCAAACTGCATGTGGTCTTCAGATCAGCTCAAGAACAGAGCATAGAGAGCTTCATGGAATGGGTCTCCATGGCCAAGCAGCTGCATCCAAGCCTTACATCCAACATTTCCAAACAGAAGAGTGCATTCCAAGTCTTTAGACCTCCATTCAAACCAGAATTACAATGTTAACCTGTTCCATACGGAACCTTCTTCCTCACTGAGGCCTTTTCATACCAAAGCACCAAAGATAGAGCTGCTCGCCACACAATAAAACTCAAACATGAGTGCTACCTCAGACCCTGTGGAGATGATAACAAAAGATCAGCCTTGCGTTCATTAAATGGCCCCATGGTGAAACGGCATGCTGGTGTTTTAACAGGACCCGTAAGAATGTGTGTTTGAAATGCTGATCGGCTGGAGTTATCTGAGTGTCCGTGTTATTGGCTTTCCGACCGTGCAACGCATTCCACAGATAAAGGGAAGAGCTTTCAGGAATAAAGGCTCCGACACAGCGTGAGATGGAATTAGCAGAAGATGGTGGGATAAGGACCTTGAAGGCTCATCGCAAGGCGGACTTACCGCACCACAGAGGTTCATCTGAATGATCGCCGCAATCGTCGTCTCGGTCGCACCGCCAATTCTCGGGGATGCAGCGGCCGTTCTGGCAGGAAAACTGCCCCGCCTGGCACGTCTGGGCTGAGAACGACAAGGAGAGAAGAAAATAAACAAAACAAGCATTTTAACAAACCTACTGCTGTTTAACAGAACTTCTCATTAACCTCCGTGAGGTTCTGGCCCGGGAATGTCTCGAATCCATCAATTCTGAGGATGCAGTTTCTACATTTCCTGCAGTACCAAATTCAAGTTTGTATGTTGAAGATATTTTATTTTGATTAGCATTTGATGACTGTGACTTCCACCCAGAAGAATCTTTTCAGAAATTAAGGTACATCTCCCTACGCAGCCCTGAGGCAGGCAATATCAGAAGAATCTACTTAAGAGCATGAGGAGGAACCACTGAGAGGAACTAGGACATGAGCATAAGGAAGAACCACTGAGAGGAACCCGGACATGAGCATGAGGAGGAACCACTGTGAGAAACTGGGATGAGAACATGAGGAAGAACCACTGAGAGGAACCAGGACATGAGCATGAAGAGGAACCACTGTGAGGAACTGGGATGAGAACATGAGGAAGAACCACTGAGAGGAACCGGGACATGAGCATGAGGAGGAACCACTGAGAGGAACTGGGATGAGAACATGAGGAAGAACCACTGAGAGGAACCGGGACATGAGCATGAGGAGGAACCACTGTGAGAAACTGGGATGAGAACATGAGGAAGAACCACTGAGAGGAACCTTCATAAGAGCATGAGGAGGGACAATCGAGAGGAACCAGGGCATGAGGTTGAACCACGGAGAGGAACTGAGGTACTCAGAGGTACTGAGATAAGAGCATGAGAAAGAACCATTGAAAGGAACTGGGATATAAACATGAGGATGAACCATTTAGAGGAACCAGGATATGAGCATGAGGATGAACCACTAAGAGGAACCGGGGCATGAGAAGAATCCACTGAGAGAAACTGGGATATGAGCATGAGCAGAGGAGCTGGCATAAGAGCACAAGGATGAACCACAGAGAGGAACCGGGACATGAGCATGAGGAGGAACCACTGTGAGAAACTGGGATGAGAACATGAGGAAGAACCACTGAGAGGAACCTTCATAAGAGCATAAGAGCGGGATAAGAGCATGAGGAAAACTGCTGAGCGGAAGCAGGAAAAGAGCAGGAAAGCAGGAAAAGAGAAAACTGCTGAGCGGAAGCAGGAAAAGAGCATGAGGAAGAACCACTGAGAAGACCTGGGATAAGAGCATGAGGAAGAACTAATGAGAGGAACCAGGATATGAGCATGAGGAAGAACCACTGAGAGGAACCGGAATAAAAGCATGAGCAAGAACCACTGAATGGAACTGGGATAAGAGTGTGAGGAAGAACCACTGAGAGGAACTGGGATAAGAGTGTGAGGAAGAACCACTGAGAGGAACCGGAGCATGAGGAAGAACCACTGAGAAGAACTAGAATAAGAGCATGAGGAAGAACTAATGAGAGGAACCAGGATATGAGCATGAGAAAGAACCACTGAGAAGAACTAGGATAAGAGCATGAGGAAGAACTAATGAGAGGAACCAGGATATGAGCATGAGAAAGAACCACTGAGAGGAACTGGTATAAGAGTGTGAGGAAGAACCACTGAGAGGAACCGGAGCATGAAAAGGAACCACTGAGAGGAACTGGGATATGAGCTTGAGCAGAGGAACTGGGATAAGAGCATGAGGAAGAACCACTGAGAGGAACCAGAATATGAGCATGAGGAAGAACCACTGAGAGGAACCAGGATAAGAGCATGAGGAAGAACCACTGAGAAGAACTAGGATAAGAGCATAAGGGAGAAATAATGAGAGGAACCAGGATATGAGCATGAGAAAGAACCACTGAGAGGAACTGGTATAAGAGTGTGAGGAAGAACCTCTGAGAGGAACCGGGCATGAAAAGGAACCACTGAGAGGAACTGGGATATTAGCATGAGCAGAGGAACTGAGATAAGAGCACAAGAAGGAACCACTGAGTGCAACCAGGATAAGAGCATGAGGAAGAACCTCTGAGAGGAACTGAGATAAGAGTGTGAGGAAGAACCTCTGAGAGGAACCGGGCATGAAAAGGAACCACTGAGAGGAACTGGGATATTAGCATGAGCAGAGGAACTGAGATAAGAGCACAAGAAGGAACCACTGAGTGCAACCAGGATAAGAGCATGAGGAAGAACTGCTGAGAAGAACCGGGATATGAGCATGAGGATGAACTACTGAGAGGAACCAGGATAAGAGCATGAGGAAGAACCACTGAGAGGAACTGGGGCATAAGAAGAAACAACTGAGAGGAACTAGGATATGAGCAGGAGCAGAGAAACTGGGATAAGAGCATGAGGAAGAACCACTGAGAGGAACCAGGATATGAACATGTGGAGGAACCACTGAGTAGAACTGGCATAAGAGCATAAGAAGAAGCACTGAGAGGAACCAGGATAAGAGTGTGAGCATGAACCACTGAGAGGAACCGGGATATAAGCATGAGGAGGAACCGCTGAGAGGAACCGTAGACACTGTAGAACATGATTAGGAAGAAGTTGAGTATGAGGGCAGATGAGCCGCTCTTCGTTTCTGTGATCGGTCATATGGGTTGGATTCCAGCTCTCTCGGCCGAGGCTGGACGCCGGGCTGGGCTCCAGGGTTTTAATACGTTACACCTGCTTTACTGCTTTTCCCGCTGGACGTGTTTCATATAAACTGGCACGGAGTCCAGGAGAGAGATCGGCGTGAACGGAGAGCGTTCCAAACCTGAAAGGTTTCGTGTTATTACTGTGCTGCACTTCGCTTTTCACTGTAATCACATCGTTACATAATTCATTACACAGTCTGCACTTCTAACGTCTTCTATCTGCTTTGAGGTGAGAACCCCGAAAACCCAGAATGCTTTTTCTTTCTCTGCATTCAGTAAATGGGAACCATTCTTATGAACCCCTTTATTCACTATCCAGGCATCTATGAGGCATTATATAGCATATATAACAAATTTACACATGTATAATGTCTCAAGTACTTATAGTAGTTATAATAATACATAGTAATAAATGATATAATAGCTTATACAGCAAGAATATGACTTCATAGAGCCATAAGATTCATAACACACTATAATGTGTGTTCATAAGAACCACTGTAGACACTAAGGCTATAACCTGCTATAACACTTAATAACCTCCTGAGACCCAGAAAAACGAAATAAGTCTACTAGATAAAAAATTAAATTAAATATGTTTTATGGAATGTCCTTTATAGTGGACAATAGGACATTGTTGATGTTCTATTTCCCTTCTACAACATCAGCACCAACTCAATTTTAGAAAATAATGTAAATTAAAACCTTTAAATTAAATAAAAGTATAACTTTTATATAATCATTTATATAATCATTTCCAGTTTTGGCAGTATAAGAAATATTTCAGATGCATTGTATATGAACATAAACATCAACAAATAATAACCCAGTCCAATGGTTACCGATACTTTGATTAAAATAATAAAAAAAAAAGATTTAAATAGTTTTTAGGCCCACTAGCTAAACCTGTGTCACCCCAAACCTTGAGCCAAACAATTTCCAAACATAGTACCCAACTTCTCTTATGATTTTATTTTAAATGTACAATTCTGTTACATTTTCCAAAAAATTGAGAATAAATTAAATTAGTAATTAATTAAAAAATAGTAAATCCCAATGTCCACTACGAAGGACATCAAGAAAAAGTATGGGTTAGGTAGTTAAACGTTATGTGCATATCAATAAAAGTTGCTTTGGGAACTAGCTACAACAGTTTTATACCTAAAATATATCAATTCTAGGTTTTGGAAACATAACAAATTCATTTATATATTCATATAAATCCACCATAAGCCCACCTCCTTGCATCTACACACACTGTCCACTGTATCAGCTCCACTGACCATATAGGAGCTACACTGGACTGCAGTGCATTTGAATACTTCTCTGTATACTCTATTACTCTGTTCTTTAATGATCAGGACCCCCAGAGGACCACCACAGAGCAGCTACTATTAGGGAGGTGGATCATTCTCACAGTGGTTCCTCCTCATGCTCATGTCCTGGTTCCTCTCAATAGTTCTTCCTCATGTTCTCATCCCAGTTCCTCACAGTGGTTCCTCCTCATGCTCAAGTCCCGGTTCCTCTCAGTGGTTTTTCCTCATGTTCTCATCCCAGTTCCTCTCAGTGGTTCCTCCTAATGCTCATGTCCCGGTTCCTCTCAGTGGTTCTTCCTCATGCTAATGTCCCGGCTCCTCTCAGTGGTTCTTCCTCATGTTCTCATCCCAGTTCCTCACAGTGGTTCCTCCTCATGTTCTCATCCCAGTTCCTCACAGTGGTTCCTCCTCATGTTCTCATCCCAGTTCCTCACAGTGGTTCCTCCTCATGTTCTCATCCCAGTTCCTCACAGTGGTTCCTCCTCATGCTCATGTCAGCACTGCAGTGACACTGGACATGGTTGTGGAGTGTTAGTTTGTGTGTTGGGCTGGTGTGAGTGAATCAGACCACAGCAGTGCTGGACTGAGAATCGGGTCCACCAACCAAAAGTATCAAGACAGCAGTGTCCTGTGGGCAGCGTCCTGTGTCCACTGATGAAGGACTGCCTGGACATTGTGGGACATTAACACATCTTGAGGTTCTCAATTGCATCTATGGACCGAGAACCAAGTTCTAATGCTTTTTACAGGACTACACAATTTGTAAGACACAAATTTCAATATTTAATTCATTTTTAATTCATTTTATTCTATTTATATTCATATATGTGTCTGTCAGGCAGGTTCTTTTATTGGGCTCTGCTTTGCGTTCCGATTTTTTTTTGAGCCGTTCTTTCCAGGAGAAAAAAAAAAGAGCACTGATAAGTTTCTTTTAATGATGATTTCTGAAGCCAGTTAATGCATCAGTCCTCCTGCGTCCAGGTTGAAAAGCTTCTTTCAAATCTGCTTTGACTATTGATCCTGCGTTCAAAAGCCGCTACTTTACTGATGAAACGCATCTATTTGCGCAGGAGTTTATCCTTATTTAAACTGGTAAAATGTAAACAAAGTCGTTCCGAGTTGTTTCGCAAGAAGTGCTTGCAGTGGTGGTGAATGGAACCGAACGTCCGCCTCTAATAGCTCCCTCACAGAAAGTTCTTCCATGAAATGTTTACGAAGATGATGTCTGAGACGCCATTTATGACAGGTTTAAGAAGATTTCCACCTTAAAATCCATTCATGGTGGAGGGATACGTGCTGCAGGGCGCTGTGAGGCAAAAAATAGTCCCCCAAAGAAAACCTATGACTTTCAGATTTTCCAGATTTCACCAACACTATTCATATATATATATATATATATATATTATATATATATATATATATATATATATATATATATATATTCACATGTAGGCAGAGAGTCGACTCCAGAAAAGCCAGAGTGCTAAGTCACTAGTTACGTGGTTAAAATGCAGTCAGTACTGTTCACAGTGGTGGTGAATGGAACCAGACTTCCACCTCTAAAAGCTCCTTCACAGAAAGTTATTACATAAAATAGTTATGAATGAGCTGCCTGAGGTCTGAGATGCTGTTTTATGATAGTTTGGGCCTTTATATCCATTCGTGGTGGAGGGATACATGGTGAAGGGTGCTGTGAGACAAAAAATAGTCCCCAAAGAAAGGGTAATATTTTCAGATTTTACCAATATTATCGATATTATCAACATTCATATATACACTCACATGTAGGCAGAGAGTTGGAGTCGACTCCAGAAAACCCAGAGTGCTAAGCTACTAGTCATGTAGTTAAAATGCAGTCAGTACTGTTCACAGTGGTGGTGAATGGAACCAGACGTCCACCACTAAAAGCTCCCTCACAGAAAGTTATAACATGAAATGGTTATGAATTCACTACCTAGCGTCTGTTTTTGATAGTTTTAAGTAGATTTCAGCCCTAATATCCATTCCTGGTGGAGGGATACATGCTGCAGGGCGCTGTGAGGTGAAAAAATAGTCCCCAAAGAAAACATATTATTTTTTAGATGTTCCAGATTTTCCCATCAACAACATTCATATAAACAGATGGGCTAAATGCGGAGATGTTGAAACTCCCTCTGGGATCAATAAAGTGTTTGACGTCTGAGATGCTTTTTTTAATAGTTAAGGTTTTAACATCCATTCGTGGTGGAGGGATACATGCAGGGCACCGTGAGGCAAAAAAATAGTCCCCCAAAGAAAATTCAGATTTTCCAGATTTTGTCATTAACATTTATAGAAACACTCAGGAGACATGTGAAGGTTCACTGGTGGGTTCCAAAGTAAGTAGAACACTTTGTGTTGTAGACATAGTGACGTCTGGTTACCATCACCACCACTGTGAACACCATCTGAACCACTTCACTCTGAATCTCCAGCATGTGAAGCACGTGAGTTCTCACTAACAGGTGACCTGTTCTCTATATATGCACATCTCTAAGCTGGAGAGTAAAACCCAGCCAGACAGTGATGGACAGCAGAGTATGCATGACTAACCAGCAAATCTCGGGTTTTAGGTCCGAGCTGGTGAAGCGCAGGTGTGTCGAATCCAATCGGACACACGCAGGACTCAGCCGTATGACTTCGCCCCCTCAGCGGATCTGCCACACCGCCAGGGGTTAAAATAACAGAGCTGATCTCTTCAGATGAGCCTCTGTTTGAGAAACCTCCAGATCCGAGGGGGGCTTTGAGTAGCCGTTACGCTGGTACTACAAGTTGGCAGCTCATTACTGTCTAAATCTGACCAGAGGTCAGTTCCCACAGTTCCACACTATCAGCAGAGGCTATTTGTTATTCTGGCACTGGGGCAGTTTGAAGGAAAATATTGACCACCCAAGTTAACATTTTACCACCTAGCAACACCCTGGCAACTAAATGCAACGCCATTACAACAACAAGCAATGCTCCAATCAAGCTGGATTATAATTATTATTGATTGTTGATAAGTATTTATTATTAATCCTATAATAATTATTATTATTGATTGCACACTGCAATGCAACCACATGGAACACCATAACTACTCCTCTAGAAACAGCCCACCAACCTGTAAAGATAACAATGCAACTACGTACTAGCAGTACCCTAACAACCACATGGGGAAACAGCTAGCATATGTCACAGACACTGCTGCAACCAGTAGGCAACATCATAGCAACTAACTGCAAACTAAAGATATTATTACCCTGACCTAGCAACACCCTAGCACAATAACAACCAGCTAGCAACGGTCTGGCAGCAACAACAGTCTTAGCAACCACCAGAGATTCCACTGTAACAATGTATAGTTCTTATTTTACATTGTTATTATTAATGATAATAATAAAACATCCATGTGGAACACCATAACAACCCTCTAGCAACAATCAGAGATACTCACAACCACCTTGAAACACACCAGCCACCAGTAGGTACCACTGCAACCACCTAGCAACTGTCTGGCAGCAACACATCACAAACCAACACCATAGCAACCACAAGAGACAAAATATAGTTATATATATTTTACTATAATAATACTACAAATAATACTACTAATACTACTACTAATAATAATAATAATAAATTGATTATTATTATTATTATTGATTGCATGTTGCAAGGCATCCATGTGGAACATCATAACAACCCTCTAGCAACAATCAATTAACAACCACCTTGCAACACACCAGCAACCAGTAGAGATACCACTGCAACCTGCCAGAAATATATGTGTGTGTGTGTGTGTGTGTGTGTGTGTGTTCACAGTCAGCGATGTATCTAGAAGCTAGATTGGATCTAGAAGCTAGACTGGATCTAGAAGCATCCATGTGGAACATCATAACAACCCTCTTGCAACAATCAGATACTAACAACCACCTTGCAACACACTAGCAACCAGTAGAGATACCACTGCAACCTGCCAGCAATATATATATATATATATATATATATATATATATATATATATATATATATATAAATATATGTGTGTGTGTATGTGTGTGTGTGTGTGTGTGTGTGTGTGTGTGTGTGTGTGTGTGTGTGTGTGTGTGTGTTCACAGTCAGTGATGTATCTAGAAGCTGGGTTTGGATCTAGAAGCATGATTGGTTAACTGTGTGTTACTTGATTCTATGTTGGTAGTTATTGTACCATGTAAGACCCTTAGTCCTCCTAAAGTCCTGACCAATTGCAGAGCCCGCTCAGCTGTATCTGCCTACATACCACAGAGAAAACCATCCTGATTGGACACATTTCTGTTTGCTGTTTCAAGAAATCTGCTTTCCATCCAGAACTTAACACTGAACCAGAAATAGAGCTGCAATATATTCAGAGATTACACGCCATCATGCATATAAAGTAACACGTATGGAATTATTCCTGGAGCAGAATAAAACATCTGGTTGTGTTTAAAGAATGTTTAGATTGTCTTCAAGAAATGAGCCTAGTTCACTCTGATCCAGGTTTAACATTCTGGCCAAGACTGAAGAAGACAATGTACATGCTGAGATGCTTTTTCTGATAAACAGTTTTTTTTATTTATATATTGGGAGGTATAAAACTATACACTATTTAATTCTATATACACTATAGAAACTCATTGCTAAAGACCCCTGCATCAAAGAAGAGTGTGTGCAACGATCACTTCAAGTGCCTTAGACTAAGCGCATGCGCACTACAGTGTAAAGTATGGTGGTTCCAGGTTCTAGCCTGTACGTTCTGCCTACTGATGTTATCCTGGATTGTGATGATGTGGAGTGTGGGGGCTCCCCAGCCCAATAAATGGTCTCCAGTTTACCACACAAGCTGTCTCTTGTGTGTTCCCTCTGGAGGACGGGCAAGTGCCTAACCACCCAGTACCATCTCTACCCCCAGGAGCGTTCGCCCCACTAAGCATCCATCAAACGTGCCCCCAATAGCACCCAAACAAGGTACACTGGATTTCCATCGAGCGCTAGGAAGGAAGGTAACAATTACCAGTATCATGTAATGGGTTGAATATCTAAGAACTCCAGTTCTTATAATCTTATACTCAGTTCTTATACTCTTATACTTAGTTCTCATACTCTTATACTCAGTTCTTATACTCTTATACTCAGTTCTTATACTCTTATACTCAGTTCTTATACTCTTATACTTAGTTCTCATACTCTTATACTCAGTTCTTATACTCTTATACTCAGTTCTTATACTCTTATACTCAGTTCTTATACTTTTATGCTCAGTTCTTATACTCTTATGCTCAGTTCTTATACTCTTATACTCAGTTCTTATACTTTTATGCTCAGTTCTTATACTCTTATGCTCAGTTCTTATACTCTTATACTCAGTTCTTATACTCTTATACTTAGTTCTCACACTCTTATACTCAGTTCTTATACTCTTATACTCAGTTCTTATACTCTTATACTCAGTTCTTATACTCTTATACTCAGTTCTTATGCTCTTATACTCAGTTCTTATACTCAGTTCTTATACTCAGTTCTCATACTCAGTTCTTATACTCTTATGCTGAGTTCTCATACTCTTATACTCAGTTCTTATACTCTTATACACAGTTCTTATACTCTTATACTCAGTTCTTATACTCTTATGCTCAGTTCTCATACTCTTATACTCAGTTCTTATACTCTTATACTCAGTTCTTATACTCTTATACTCAGTTCTTATACTCTTTTACTCAGTTCTCATACTCTTATACTCAGTTCTTATACTCTTATACTCAGTTCTTATACTCTTATATTCAGTTCTTATACTCGTATACTCAGTCCTTATACTCTTATACTCAGTTCTTATACTCTTATACTCAGTTCTTATACTCTTTTACTCAGTTCTCATACTCTTATACTCAGTTCTTATACTCTTATACTCAGTTCTTATACTCTTATACTCAGTTCTTATACTCTTATACTCAGTTCTCATACTCTTTTACTCAGTTCTCATACTCTTATACTCAGTTCTTATACTCTTTTACTCAGTTCTCATACTCTTATACTCAGTTCTTATACTCTTATACTCAGTTCCTATACTCTTATACTCAGTTCTCATACTCTTATACTCAGTTCTTATACTCTTATATTTAGTTCTTATACTCTTATGCTCAGTTCTCATACTCTTATACTCAGTTCTCATACTCTTATACTCAGTTCTTATACTCTTTTACTCAGTTCTCATACTCTTATACTCAGTTCTTATACTCTTATACTCAGTTCTTATACTCTTATACTCAGTTCTTATACTCTTATACTCAGTTCTCATACTCTTTTACTCAGTTCTCATACTCTTATACTCAGTTCTTATACTCTTTTACTCAGTTCTCATACTCTTATACTCAGTTCTTATACTCTTATACTCAGTTCCTATACTCTTATACTCAGTTCTCATACTCTTATACTCAGTTCTTATACTCTTATATTTAGTTCTTATACTCTTATGCTCAGTTCTCATACTCTTATACTCAGTTCTCATACTCTTATACTCAGTTCTTATACTCTTATACTCAGTTCTTATACTCTTATACTCAGTTCTTATACTCTTTTACTCAGTTCTCATACTCTTATACTCAGTTCTTATACTCTTATACTCAGTTCTCATACTCTTATACTCAGTTCTTATACTCTTATACTCAGTTATTATGCTCTTATACTCAGTTCTTATACTCAGTTATCATACTCTTACATCAGTTCTTCTACCCTTATACTTAGTTCTTATACTCTTATACTCAATTCTCATACTCTTATACTTAGTTCTCATACTCTTATACTTAGTTCTCATACTCTTATACTCAGTTCTTATACTCTTATTCTCAGTTCTTATACTCTTATACTCATTTCTTATGCTCTTATACTCAGTTCTCATACTCTTATACTCAGTTCTTATACTCTTATACTCAGTTCTCATACTCTTATACTCAGTTCTTATACTCTTATACTCAGTTATTATGCTCTTATACTCAGTTCTTATACTCAGTTTTCATACTCTTACATCAGTTCTTCTACCCTTGTACTCAGTTCTTATACTCTTATACTCAGTTCTCGTACTCTTACACTCAATTCTTATACTCTTATACTCAGTTCAGTACTGAAAGATTAGTTGATGGGTACTTTCCAGATTTGTAGGTCTGGTTCCAGTATATTTGAATGGGTTTCAGGATGTAACTTAAAAGTAATTAGATGGTAGGTATTAGAGGTATTATATTACATACTCCAGGGTATGTAAAGGAATCCCATTTCAATTTTGAATGAGTACTAAGTAATCAGTAATGGATTACTTTTTTTGAGTAATTACCCCAACACTGCGTGGATGGGTGAGTGAAGACTTGTGACAGTACAGTGTATATAGTTAGGTGTAGAATCTCAATGCCAGTTCACTTTGACTTTGTTTCGACGCCTACTGAATACAAATAAACCCCAAACTAAAGCCATGTTTAATTAGTTCTCAGACTCGTTGGTCCTTCTCTGAAGATCTAGGAGGATCTGAGGGTTTCCAGCTTAATTAAGAATTCAGATTCAGAACTTTTAACCCTTTAAAAAATGGCTCTACTGCATGAACCTATTCACCTATTCAGTAGGGAAACACTCCAAGCTCTCCTGCTCAGTGGAGAAGTACTGTAAACTCACCTTTTCTGGTGGCAGGCGCTCCAAACTGAGCCACTCAGGTGAGTTACTCCAAATCCCAGGATCCCTGGCCCAGATGGAGCTCTGAGCCGGAGCACACGGCAAAGTAATCAAGCAGAAAGAGAGAGAGAGAGCAAGAGAGAAAACGGGAAAGCGAAAGGAAGAGACAGAGAACGTATAATTTCCTTCCTTGGCTGGGGCCTGTATGTCACTCGTCCCCCGCGGTGGTAAAGCCTGTGTGTAAAATAGCTTTACGCTTGCCAGCGTAATTCATCACACACTCGCGAGCACACACACACACACACACACACAAATCAGTCTCGCGTCGGTGAGTTTAAGCCTCTGAGAGAGCGGATGCTGGTGGCCCTCAAACAGTCCACCCCTTTTTTTACGCCTCCGTTGAGTTTCACAGTCTCTGCTTTCTTTAGCGCTCGCACATCTACACGCAATAGAGACACTTTTTAAAGGGTTAAAAGTTCTGAATCTGAATTCTTAATTAAGCTGGAAACTCTTAGATCCTCCTAGATCTTCAGAGAAGGACCAACAAGTCTGAGAACTAATTAAACATGGCTTTAGTTTGGGGTTTATTTGTATTCAGTAGGTGTCGAGACAAAGTCAAAGTGAACTGAGATTCTACACCTAACTATATACACTGTACTGTCACAAGTCTTCACTCACCCATCCACGCAGTGTTGGGGTAATTACTCAAAAAAAGTAATCCATTACTGATTACTTTTAAAAATTGAAATGGGATTCCTTTACTCATTATTTCCTGGAGTATGTAATCTAATACCTCTAATACCTACCATCTAATTACTTTAAGTTACATCCTGAAAGCCATTCAAATATACTGGAATTAGACCTACAAACATATCTGGAAAGTACCCATCAACTAATCTTTCAGTACTGAGTATAAGAGTATAAAAACTGAGTATAAGAGTATGAGAACTGAGTATAAGAGTATAAGAACTGAGTATAAGAGTATGAGAACTGAGTATAAGAGTATAAGAACTAAGTATTAAAGTATAAGGACTGAGTATGAGTATAAGAACTGAGTATGAGAACTGAGTATAAGAGTATAAGAACTGAGTATGAGAACTGAGTATAAGAGTATGAGAACTGAGTATAAGAGTATAAGAACTGAGTATGAGAACAGAGTATAAGAGTATGAGAACTGAGTATAAGAGTATAAGGACTGAGTATAAGAGTATAAGAACTGAGTATAAGAGTATGAGAACTGAGTATAAGAGTGTAAGAACCGAGTATAAGAGTATGAGAACTAAGTATAAAAGTATGAGAACTGAATATAAGAGTATAAGAACTGAATATAAGAGTATATGAACTAAGTATAAGAGTATAAGAACTGAGTATAAGAGTTTGAGAACTGAGTACAAGAGTATAAGGACTGAGTATAAGAGTATAAGAACAGAGTATAAGAGTATGAGAACTTAGTATAAAAGTATGAGAACTGAGTATAAGAGTGTAAGAACTGAGTATAAGAGTATAAGAACTGAGTATAAGAGTATAAGAACTGAGAACTGAGTATAAGAGTATAAGAACTGAGTATGAGAACTGAGTATAAGAGTATAAGAACTGGAGTTCTTAGATATTCAACCTATTACATGGTACTGGTACTTATTACCTTCCTTCCAAGCGCTCAATAAAAATCCAGTGTAGCTTGTTTGGAGTGTTTCTCACCTGTTTAGGTGAGGTTGAATTGTTTCACCTGTTTAGGTGAGGTTGGAGTGTTTCACCTGTCCAGGTGAGGTTGGAGTGTTTCACCTGTCCAGGTGAGGTTGGAGTGTTTCACCTGTCCAGGTAAGGTTGGAGTGTTTCACCTGTCCAGGTAAGGTTGGAGTGTTTCACCTGTCCAGGTGAGGTTGGAGTGTTTCACCTGTCCAGGTAAGGTTGGAGTGTTTCACCTGTCCAGGTGAGGTTGGAGTGTTTCACCTGTCCAGGTGAGGTTGGATTGTTTCACCTGTCTAGGTGAGTTTGGAGTGTTTCACCTGTCCAGGTGAGGTTGGATTGTTTCACCTGTCTAGGTAAGGTTGGAGTGTTTCACCTGTCCAGGTGAGGTTGGAGCATCTCCCTACTGAGCGGGTTAATTTCAGGAATGTTTCTTATCTGAACCATCTGGGTCGGAGAGTTTCTCACCTGAGCAGGTGAGGTTAGCCTCGTCCTCGTTGTTGCCGCAGTCGTTGGCGCCGTCGCACAGCCACTTCTTGGGGATGCAGCGGCCGTTCTGGCAGCGGAACTGATCCAGGGGGCAGCTGCGGTTAGCTGAGGAACGTTCGGACGCAAGTGTGAGCAACTACGTCAGTAAGTAGATGATATCAGACCATCAAACTAATAATTCTAGAATATAAAACCAACAACAGTCCAGCTGTAAATAAGAAACACATACAGCAAAGATGAGGTTCCTCATCGCTGCCATCCGAACAGTCATCATCGCCATCACAGCGCCAGGACAGCTGGATGCAGCGCTGATTCCGGCACTGGAACTCACCGGGACCGCACTGCTTAGGGTGGGACAGCACGGCTGAGGCTACACGGAACACAAACACATGAAAACCATTTCTATGAATATATCTAATAAAGGTTTAAGTTGAAGTTCTGTTTTTACTTCCATAATTCTTTGTATTTCATTTGTTTGTTTGTTTATTTGTTTAAGTTACTGTTGGGTTACCGTTTGACTGTTTCTATTCTTTTATTAATTGTATTAGTTACATTTTCTATTAATTTATTTTTGTCTCTGTTGTTTGTTCAATTATTTTATTTCTGCATTTGTTATACAGGGTGAGTCAAAAGTCTCCGGACACCTTATCATTTCAGAAACGAAAGGAAACATTGGCTGCCATATTGGATCAAGGGCAAGTTTTTCCAATGGAAGAAGGTGGTCCTGTAGCAGATCATGTAGCTAAACACAGATCTGAAAGCCCAGTTCAGCACCAGGGACCACACACTGAACATGTTGTTCATTGTGGTTGTTGTTGCAACTTGCTGCATAGTTTGTGTTCTTTAATCCAGGGGTCCCTAATAGGCGGTCCGCGGTAAAGATGTGAAATTGAGTTAACAAGACCCTATAATTTAATTGACTTTTTCAATAAAAAAGCACTTTATGATGCCATTTTATTCAAAAGTATTTTTAATATAGCTCTTGTTTTTAGTTTTATAAGTTTTATACATAATTAATCCAGTTCAGCATTCAAAACAATAAATAATATTGAAATATACTGAATGGTATTTGCAATGTGTTGGTCTTTCAGTTGGATATGGTATTGAATTATATCACAAGTTAGAAATTTTCAGGGTCCGGACCCTGGCCTGAGAAAATTTCCTCTTAAATGGACCGTACTGAACTCTAGTCCATCATCAGTGGTCACAGGGCGCTGCCCACAGGACACTGGATGCTGCTGGTTGGTGGGCTAGTCTCAGTACGGCAGGACTGCTGTGTCTGATCCACTTACACCAGCTTAACACACACTAACACACCAGCATCATCTCAGTGTCACTGCAGTGCTGAGAATGATCCACCTCCCTACTAGTACCAGCTCTGTGGGGGTCCTGACTATTGAAGAACAGAGTAACCAAGTATACAGAGAAGCAGATGAACTACAGTCTGTAAGTGTACCTCCTGTATGGTCAGTGGAGCTGATGGTGTTGTTTGTTGTTGCTGTGGTGACGCAGTTTGAGCTGATTCAGTCGAACGCTGCGTGTGTGGATGCGCAGGACTCCTGCTTATATCCTGAAATCAGCATCGATGGGCTTATTCAGAGTTATATAAACAAATCTGATCAGCTGACACACTCCCATTGATCCCGCTATTGATCAGGCACTGCGGGTGTTAGTATCGATCAGCCTGCGTCTTCATACTCTCAATCTCTGGACGGCCCAAGCCTGCACTGCTGACCTCACCTTCACCCTGGCGCGGCTTCCGGATACTCCTGCACCTTGAACTGACCTTTACTCTCAATCTGGAAACAGAAGCTTCTGGAGTGAAACCTTCTCTTTTCTGTTGCTCAAGACTTTGGGGACACCTGGTCTCTCAGGTCCAGTCTGAGTGTCGTGAGATAATGTTTCATTATCAAATGCTATCGAGGCTCCGTCCAGCATCAATCGAAACCGCCCATAGTCTCCCAGACGTGTCTGGGAAGCATGGCGGTGGCAGTTGTGGCCCTCTAGAGATTTCCAGTGGTCTAAGAGAAGGAAGCCTGAGGTGTTGGTCATAGTTCAGTGTTTATAAGAGTGCAGAGGAGAACTTCATCCATCGGTCAGCGTGGGCAGATAAATAATCTAAACAGGCTGAGCCTGAAATTGGGTTTTCTGTTCTGACCATCTTTAGAAAGTTGCAGCTCTGACCATTACAGTGATCAACTCTGACCATTACAGTGATCAACTCTGATCATTACAGTGATCAACTCTGATCATTACAGTGATCAACTCTGACCATTACAGTGATCAACTCTGATCATTACAGTGATCAACTCTGATCATTACAGTGATCAACTCTGATCATTACAGACATCAACTCTGACCATTGCAGTGATCAACTTTGACTATTACAGTGATCAACTCTGACCATTACAGTGATCAACTCTGACCATTACAGTGATCAACTCTGACCATTACAGTGATCAACACTGACCATTACTGTAATCAACTCTGATCATTACAGTGACCAACTCTGACCATTACAGTGATCAACTCTGACCATTACAGCGATCATCTCTGACCATTACAGTCATCATCTCTGACCATTACAGTCATCATCTCTGACCATTACAGTGATCAACTCTGACTTTTGTTGTTGTCAGGTTCGGCCGCTAAACCATACTGTATTGGTTAGAATACTGTACCAGGCAACCAATGAGAGCAAGAGACACCGTAAGGGCGGTGCCACGACAGCTGGGAGAGAGACAGCAAGAGGTGTGAAGATGTTCTGCTGTTTCCTCCAGCTGTCATCAGCACTTAGCCATCCCGCCGCCTCTCCCGGCTCTCACAGGTACATAGTACGCTTACATGTGTTTCACTTTTCTTTTCAAAAACTTCAAACCTGAAGGAATAAACTTGCTTAACATCTCAGGAATAAAGTTGTGATGTTGTGATGTCAGCATTCCAAAGTGTTTAAACCACCTCTTGAACCTGAGCTGAGGGTTGGAGATGTATGAGTGTGTATATACACTACCGCTCAAAAGTTTAGAATCACTTTAGAATTTCATTTCATGCAATTTTCATGCAATTCATAAACAATATTGTCCATTTCTCAATTAATGTAAGTGTATCAGATGATTTTTAAAGAATAAAAATGTTTGTATAAAGTCTATTTTTGTATAGAGGTTTATTTTGCATATCTCCTGGTACGGCCGCCAATCCAAGTTAAGGATGTTATTGGACTAATTGGTTGTTAGGACACTCTTGCTCAATTGTGATGCACAGCTGAAAAACATTCTACTAATAAGTGAGTATAAAAGGGAGAACAACATTCTAGGTTAGTTTAGTATCTGAAGCATCAGCAGTTGATGGCTTGCTGACCGACTCAAAATGACCAGAAAGAACCAACTTTCTTTAGAGGCCTGTCAGTACATTGTTGTGTTAAGGAAGAAGATACTCCATTGAAAACAAGAACATTTCACTGTGATCCCAAACTTTTATATATATATATATATATATATATATATATATATATATATATATATATGATGTCCCCAAACTTTTGATGGCCAGGGTGTGACTGAAGGGGTGAGTCAGATTACCTGAGCAAGTAAGGTTGTCTTTCATCAGGTGTTGACCGTCTGCACACGCACACACACGGCCAGCAGGTATGGCCAGACACAGAGCGACCGCACCACAACCTCCTCGATTCACAGAGCAAGAGCTGTTACCTGATAGAGAGAGAGAGAGAGAGAGAGAGAGAGAGAGAGAGAGAGAGAGAGAGAGAGAGAGAGAGAGAGAGAGAGAGAGAAAGAAAGTAAAGACTGAGCATATGGGTGGTATGGTAAAACACCTTATTAGAAACACCCACCTTGTGCTTTCACTAACTGGCCACTTTATTAGAAACACCCACCTTGTACTTCCACTAACTGGCCACTTTATTAGAAACAGACACCTTGTACTTCCACTAACTGGCCACTTTATTGGAAATGCCTACCATGTGCTTCCATTAATTGGCCACTTTATTAAAAACACCTAACCTTTGCAGCTATAACAGCTTCACCTCTTCTGGGAAGGCTCTCCACACAGTTTAGGAGAGTGTTTATGGGAATGTTTGACTGTTCTTCCAGAAGAACATTGGTGAGGTCAGACACTGATGTTGGACGAAGGTCTGGCTCACAGTCTCCACTCTAATTCATCCCAAAGGTGTTCTATCAGGTTGAGATCAGGACTCTGTGCAGGCCAGTCAAGTTCTTCCACACCAAACTCACTCCTCCATGTCTTTATGGAGCTGCTCATGTCATGTTGGAAAAGGAAGGGGCCGTCCCCAAACTGTCCCCACAAAGTTGGGAGCAGGAAATTGTCCAATGTCTCTTCTGAAGCATTAAGAGTTCCTTTCACCGGAACTAAAGGTCCGAGCCCACCTCCTGAAAGACAACCTCACACCATAATCCCCCTCCACCAAACTTTACACTCGGCACAATGCAGTCAGACAAGTACCGTTCTCCTGGCAACCACCAAACCCTGACTCGTCCAAATGGTCTCTCCAGAGAACACGTCTCCACTCCTCTAGAGTCCAGTGGTGGCGTGCTTTACACCACTGCATCCGACGCTCTACATTGTTCTTGGTGATGTAAGACTTGGATGCAGCTGCTTGACTATGGACACCCATTCCATGAAGCTCTCTACGCTCTGTTCTTGAGCTGATCTGAAGACCACATGAAGTTTGGAGGTCTGTAGTGATGGACTCTGTAGAAAGTTGGTGACCTCTGTGCTCTATGCTCCTCAGCATCCGCTGACCAGCTCTGTCATTGTACGTGTTCTACCACTTGGTGTCTGAGTTGCTGATGTTCTCAATCACTTCCACTTTGTTAGAACACCACTGACAGTCCACTGTGGAATATTTAGTAGTGAGGAAACTTCAGGACTGGACTTGTAGCACCCTGAAGATCACAGCCATGTTAGTGGTCAACCAAACAAAGCAATCCCCAAAGATCACTTGTGCAAGACCGTTAGTAATACATAAATATGAAAAAGATCTTTCTATTTTTGACCCCCCCGAGTGACAGAAAGCGGATCAGCGTGAGAAGGCTTTCTTTGGCACCCGGAGACATTTGAAAATCAGCAGGACGTTATGCACGGGCATCTGTGGCCAGCTGAAACAGCTCCAAACAGCCATCTCTGCACCGCGGGGGGAGCCGCAAACAGTTTATCCCAGAAAAAAAAAATAATAATAATAAAAAAAATAGGTATTAAAGTAAAAACCAGCCCATTTCACCGAACAATGTAATCAGCATAAGCCAACAGACATAAGACAACACTGAACACTCACTAATAAAAACCTGTGAGCACATTACAGATCCAGACTCCAGTCTTACATTAAACACACACACAGCTTATAAAGACACATAATTAGTTTTCATAATAACCCACAAAATAATATTGAACTCGGGCCCCAGAGGCCTGTTATCGTTCATAACGTAGTATTAAAATAAATCTCAGCTGCAGTTTAATGCACAATCACAACCTCTACAGCCGGTCTTCTGCTGCTGTTCAGCTTGGGTACCAGACACGTTCGGCAAACGTCTGCGTACCGATGGGTTCAAATGCAGTTGGGTTTATTCTTTCAATGGCTGTGCAGTGCTTCCTGAGCCACTGGCTGCTACGCAAGCCTAAAGCATAACAGAACCACACTCAAGCTTAACAGTCAGCACGGAGTTCCTGTCATCAAAGTCTCTGATATGTCAGCCTGAGTTGAGTCTCAAGTTTTTGAGGTGTGAGTCTGAGTCGAGTCTCTGAGGTGCAAGCCCAATTTGTGAGCATGACTTGAACCTTGAGCCTTTGAGTCTCTGATTTGTAAATCTGAGTCAAGTCTTTGATTTATGAGTCTGATTTGTAGGCCAGAATTAAGTCTGGAGCCTCTGAGGTGCAATTCCAAGTCTCAGATTTGTAGGCGTAAGTTGAGTCTCGGCTCTCTAAGGTGTGAGTCTGAGTTGAGTCTCAAGTCTCTGAGGTGTGAGTCTGAGTCAAGTCTCTAGTCTCTGTGATGAGTCTGAATCAAGTTTTCAGTCTCCGAGATTATCCTGAGTCAAGTGTCTGACATGGAAGTCTGAGTTAGGTCTCAGGTCTCTGAGGTGTGAGTCTGGGTCAAGTCTTTGATTTGTGAGTCTGATTTGTAGGTCAGAATAAAGTCTGGAGCCTCTGAGGTGCAATTCCAAGTCTCAGATTTGTAGGCGCAAGCTGAGTCTCAGGTCTCTAAGGTGTGAGTCTGAGTTGAGTCTCAAGTCTGTGAGGTGTAAGTCTGAGTCGAGTCTCTAGTATCTGTGATGAGTCTGAATCAAGTTTTCAGTCTCCGAGATTATCCTGAGTCAAGTGTCTGACATGGAAGTCTGAGTTAGGTCTCAGGTCTCTGAGGTGTGAGTCTGGGTCAAGTCTTTGATTTATGAGTCTGATTTGTAGGCCATAATTAAGTCTGGAGCCTTTGAGGTGCAAGTCTAATTCTCTAAAGTGAAAGTCCGGGTCAAGTCTCGAGCCTCTGAGGTATGAGTCTGAGTCAAATCCAGTCTCGGAAGTGCAATTCCAAGCCTCTAATTTCTAGGCCTAAGTTGAGTTTTAAGTCTCTGGGGTGTGAGTCCATGTCGAGTCTCTGCGTTGAACCTTGAGCCTTTGAGGCGCAGGTCCGAGTCTCTGGGGTGTGAATCCATGTCGAGTCTCCAGTCTCTAAAATGAGTCTGAGTCAAGTTGCAGTCTCTGAGGTGAGTCTGGGTCAAGTCTCCAATGTTTGAGCCTGAGCTGAGTCTTAGGCCTCTAAGGTACAAGTCTGACTCTCTGAGGTGAAAGTCTTGAGTTGAGTGTCACTTCTCGAGTTTTGAGTCTAAGTCAAAACCTTGAGTCTCTGATTTGTGAATCTGAGTCAAGTCTTTAATTTGTGAGTCTGATTCGTAGGCCAGAGTCTGGAGCCTCTGAGGTGCAAGTCTACGTCTCTGAGGTGCAATTCCAAGTCTCAGATTTGTAGGCGCAAGTTGAGTCTCAGGTCTCTAAGGTGTGAGTCTGAGTTGAGTCTCAAGTCTCTAAGGTTTAAGTCTGAGTCGAGTCTCTAGTATCTGTGATGAGTCTGAATCAAGTTTTCAGTCTCCAAGATGATCCTGAGTCAAGTGTCTGACATGGAAGTCTGAGTTAGGTCTCAGGTCTCTGAGGTGTGAGTCTGGGTCAAAGTCTTTGATTTGTGAGTCTGATTTGTAGGCCAGAATTAAGTCTTGAGCCTCTGAGGTGCAAGTCTAATTCTCTAAGGTGCAAGTCTGGGTCAAGTCTCGAGTCTCTGAGGTATGTGTCTGAGTCAAATCCAGTCTCGAAAGTGCAATTCCAAGTCTCTAATTTGTAGGCCTAAGTTGAGTCTTAAGTCTCTGGGGTGTGAGTCCACGTCGAGTCTCTGCGATGAGTCTAAGTCAAGTTTCCAGTCTCCGAGTGGAGTCTGAGTCAAGTCTCTGATATGTGAGTCTGAGTTAAGTCTCAAGTCTCTGAGGTGTGAGTCTGAGTCAAGTCTCTAGTCTCTGTGATGAGTCTGAATCAAGTTTTCAGTCTCCGAGATGATCCTGAGTCAAGTTTCTGATATGTAAGTCTGAGTTAGGTCTCAGGTCTCTGAGGTATGAGTCTGGGTCAATATCTTTGATTTGTGAGTCTGATTTGTAGTCCAGAATTGAGTCTGAAACCTCTGCAAGTCTGTGTCAAGTCTCTGAGGTGCAATTTCAAGTCTCTGATTTGAGGGCCTAAATTGAGTCTTAAGTATCTAAGGTGTGAGTCTAAATAAAACCTTGAGTCTTAAGTCTTTAGGATGCAAGTCTGAGTTGAGTCTCTGGGGTGCAAGCCCAAATCTCTGATTCGTGAGTTGAGTCTGAAGCCCCTGAGGTTTAATTCCCTGTTAGCTACACCAGCCTTGTAGCTTCTGAGCCAAAATTAGAAGCAAACCTCAGACACCAAACATGGCGGATCGATTATACTTTGGAAGGAAAACTATGACTTTAATGGGGATGCCACAGGAAGACCGTGAGAACATTAGAGTCGAAAGTCTGAAAGAGTAATGGCTGTTGGTAAGCTTTCTAGGCAGCAGGGAGTCTCTGGGGTGAGTCCATGTCAAGTGTCCAGTCTCCGAGATGATCCTGAGTCAAGTTTCTGATATGTAAGTCTGAGTTTTCTAAGTCTCAGGTTTCTGAGGTGTGAGTCTGGGTCGAGTCTCTGAGGTGAGGACGAGTTGAACCTTGAGCCTTTGAGGTGCAGGTCCAAGTCTCTGGGGTGTGAATCCATGTCGAGTCTCCATTCTCCGAAATGAGCCTGAGTCAAGTTGCAGTCTCTGAGGTGAGTCTGGGTCAAGTCTCCGATATTTGAGCCTCAGCTGAGTCTTATGCCTCTAAGGTACAAGTCTGACTATCTGAGTCTCTAGTCGAGTGTCACTTCTCGAGTTTTGAGTCTAAGTCAAAACTTTGAGTCTCTGATTTATAGGCCTAAGCTGAGTCTTAAGTCTCTGAGGTGTGAGCCTGAGTTGAGTCTCAAGTCTCTGAGGTGTAAGTCTGAGTCGAGTCTCTAGTATCTGTGATGAGTCTGAATCAAGTTTTCAGTCTTTGTGAGTCTGTTTTGTAGGCCAAAATTGAGTCTGGAGCCTCTGCAAGTCCGGGTCAAGTCTCGTGTCTCTGAGGTATGAGTCTGAGTCGAGTCTCTGAGGTGCAATTCCAAGTCTCTGAATTGTAGGCCTAAGTTGAGTCTTAAGTCTTTAAGGTGTGAGTCTAAATAAAACCTTGAATCTCTGAGGCGTTAGTTCAACTTGAGTCTCAAGTCTTTAGGATGCAAGTCTGAGTTGAGTCTCTGGGGTGCAAGCCCAAATCTCTGATTCGTGAGTTGAGTCTAAAGCCCCTGAGGTTTAATTCCCTGTTAGCTACACCAGCCTCGTAGCTTCTGAGCCAAAATTAGAAGCAAACCTCAGACACCAAACATGGCGGATCGATTACACTTTGGAAGGAAAACTATGACTTTAATGGGGATGCCACAGGAAGGCCGTGAGAACATTAGAGTCGAAAGTCTGAAAGAGTAATGGCTGTTGGTAAGCTTTCCAGGCAGCAGAGAGAATGTAAAACATCGTGTCTACGGTAAACACGGCCAGCCAAATATAAAGGGATCGATTCCAGAAACGCGGGCTACTGATTGTAGCTTCATAAATAATGAAAGTCTGAATAATGGGCTAATATTCTCCTTCGCTCTCTGTTCCTCTCTCGTTCTCTCTCTCTCTCTATAATGGTATTGAATTACATCAACTCAAACAGCATAAAGCAGTCGATTTTATTCTAACAGATCTATATTTCATTCCGCAGGCTCGAGGTAATGGAACTGAAGATAAAAGACGGCGGCAGCTGGTTCATGTTTCAACAGCGGAACAGAAAAGTGGACGAACCCCAAAACCTGTGGGTCCGAGTCGGGTCTGCGGTCTCTGCGCTTAGTCCGAGTCGAGTCTCCAGCTTCTGAGGTGTGTCTGGGTCAAGTCTCTGATTTCTGAGCCTGAGTTGAGTCTCAAGCCTCTGAGATGCAAGTCTGAGTCGAGTCTCAAGTCTTTGAGATGATTCGGAGACGGGTCTTGAGTCTCTGAGGTGTGAGTCTGAGTCGAGTCTCAAATCTTTGAGATGATTCGGAGAAGGTCATGTCTTGAGTCTCTGAGGTGTGAGTCGAAGTCTAAAATTTGTGAGCCTGAGTTGAGTCTGGACCTCTGAGGTGCAAGTCCAAGACTCTGAGGTGTGAGTCCAAGTCGAGTCTATGAGGTATGATTCTTAGTCGAGTCTTAAGCCTCTGAGCTACCATGTCTAAGATTTGTGAGCCTGAGTTAAGTCTCAATCCTCCGATATGCAATTCTGAGTCTTTGAGGTATGAGTCCATGTCGAGTCTCCAGTCTCTTCGATGAGTCTGAGTCAAGTTTCCAGTCTGAGCTAAGTCTTAGGCCTCTAAGGTACAAATCTGAGTCTCTGAAGTGTGTGTCCGAGTTTAGTTTTGAGTCTAAGTCAAAACCTTGAGTCTTTGATTTGTGAATCTGAGTCAAGTCTTTGATTTGTGAGTCTGATTTGTAGGCCTGAATTGAGTCTGGAGCCTCTAAGGGGCAAGTCCAGGTCAAGTCTCGAGTCTCTGAGGTGTGAGTCCAAGTCGAGTCTATGAGGTATGACTCTTAGTCGAGTCTTAAGCCTCTGAGCTACCATGTCAAAGATTTGTGAGGACTTTGTGAGTCCAGGTCAAGTCTCGAGTCTCTGAGGTATGAGTCTGAGTCGAGTCAAGTCTCAAGCCTCTGAGGTACAAGTCCGAGTCTTTGAGGTGTGAGTCCAAGTCGCGTCGAGTCTTAAGCCTCTGAGCTACCATGTCAAAGATTTGTGAGCCTTTGTGAGTTAAGTCTCAATCCTCCGACATGCAATTCTGAGTCTCTGAGGTATGAGTCCATGTCGAGTCTCCAGTCTCTGTGATGAGTCTGAGTCAAGTTTCCAGTCTGAGCTGAGTCTTAGGCCTCTAAGGTACAAATCTGAGTCTCTCAGGTGTGTGTCCGGGTTGAGTTTTGAGTCTAAGTCAAAACCTTGAGTCTCTGATTTGTGAGTCAAGTCTTTGATTTGGCAGTCTGATTTGTAGGCCTGAATTGAGTCTGGAGCCTCTGAGGTGCAAGTCCAGGTCAAGTTTCGAGTCTCTGAGGTATGAGTCTGAGTCGAGTCAAGTCTCAAGCCTCTGAGGTGCAAGTCCGAGTCTTTGAGGTGTGAGTCCAAGTCGAGTCTATGAGGTATGATTCTTAGTTGAGTCTCAAGCCTCTGATCTACCATGTCTAAGATTTGTGAGCCTTTGTGAGTTAAGTCTCAATCCTCCAATATGCAATTCTGAGTCTTTGAGGTGTGAGTCCATGTCGAGTCTCCAGTCTCTACGATGAGTCTGAGTCAAGTTTCCAGTTTGAGCTAAGTCTTAGGCCTCTAAGGTACAAATCTGAGTCTCTGAGGTGTGTGTCCAGGTTGAGTTTTGAGTCTAAGTCAAAACCTTGAGTCTCTGATTTGTGAATCTGAGTCAAGTCTTTGATTTGGGAGTCTGATTTGTGGGCCTGAATTGAGTCTGGAGCCTCTGAGGTGCAAGTGTGAGTCTCTGAGGTGTGAGTCCAGATCAAGTCTCGAGTCTCTAAGGTATGAGTCTGAGTCAGGTCTCAAGCCTCTGAGTTACCATGTCTAAGATTTGTGAGCCTAAGTTAAGTCTCAATCCTCCAACATGCACTTTTGAGTCCTTGAGGTATGAGCCCATGTCGAGTCTCCAGTCTCTGTGATAAGTCTGAGTCAAGTTTCCAGTCTCCGAGGTGTGAGTCTGTGCTGAGTCTTAGGCCTCTAAGGTACAAGTCTGACTTTCTAAGGTGAAGGTCTTGAGTCGAGTCTCGCGTCACAAAGGTGTGACTCCATGTGGAGCCTTAAGTCTCTGAGATGTGAGTCTAAGTAGAGTCTAAAGCCCCTGAAGTGCAGGTCTCTCAGGTTTCAGTCCGAATCGAGTCTGAAATGTCTGAGGTGTGAGCTTGTGTCGAGTCTCAAGTCTCTGAGGTATGAGTTTGAGTCAAGTCCCGAGTCTCTGAGGTGCATGTCCAAGTCTCTAATTTGAGTCTGGAGCCTCTAAAGTGCAAATCTGAGTTTCTGAGTTGAGTTTGGAATCCAAGTCAAAACCTTAAATCTCTGATTTGTGAATCTGGGTCAAGTCTTTGATTTGTGAGTTGATTTGTAGGCCTGAATTAAGTCTGGAGACTCTGAGGTGCAAGTCTGAGTCTCTGAGGTTTGAGTCCAGGTCAAGTCTCGAGTCTCTAAGGTATGAGTCTGAATTGAGTGAAGTCTCAAGCTTCTGAGGTGCAAGTCCAAGTGTCTGATTTGTAGGCCTGAAATGAGCCTGGAGCCTCTGAGGTGCAAGTCTGAGTCTCTGAGGTGTGAGTCCGAGTCAAGTCTCAAGTCTATTATGCTGAAGTCCAAGTCTCTGACTTGTAGGCCTAAGTTGAGTCTCAAATCTCTGAGGTGCAGGTCCAAGTCCTTAGTTTGTGAGCCTGAGTTGAGTCTGTAGCCTCTGAGGTACGAGTCCAAGTCTCTAATTTGTGATCTTGGAGCCTCTGAGGTGCAAATCTGAGTCTCTGATGTGTGTCTGCGAGTCTAGTTTTGACTCTCTTAGGTGTGAATTCAAGTTGAGCTTTAAATCTCGCCTGAGTCTGAGTCTCTGATTTGTGAGTCTTAGTTAAACCTTGAATCTCTGATCATTGAATCTGAGTCAAGTCTTTGATTTGAGAGTCTGAGTTGAGTCTTAAGTCCTGGAGGTGTGCATCCAAGTCGAGTCCTGATTCTGAGCAAGAATCCAGATTCGACTGGGCGATTTCAGACTGTTCCAAATGTTGTGTTAGCCGAATGCAGCACAAGTCCAATCACATATTACATCAGCCTAAAACCCCCACGCTGGGACTGAAAGCATTTACTGCAGATTCCACCAGCTTCACCCTTCAGCTCCAAGAATTATTACTCTCACAGTAAAGAGCAGAAAAACTGCTGGGTAAAGAAAATCTGAAGGTTAAAATTATCATCAGAGCGTCTGGCTCCAGGAACTGCTCTCCGGCTTAAAGTTCAGATCTCTGTAACGTGGAGTTTTTTGGAAAACCTGCAGCTGGAGTCCAACCAGGGCGGAGCGAAATGATCCAATTACAGAGGAGTACTCACACAGGAATTACAAATGTTTTGTCGGTGCCTTATTCAGCACGTATTCAGCGTCTCAATCGCTCTCTAACAGTGTCCAAGGTTCAGTGTATGTACAGTTCTGAGTACTGAACTCTCAGTATTACAGTATATAACAGTGTTTGAGATTAAGGGTATGTACAGTTCTGAATAATGAACTCTCAGTATTACACTACATGACAGTGTTCGAGGTTCAGGGTATGTACAGTTCTGAGTACTGAACTCTCTGTATTACACTATATAACAGTGTTTGAGGTTCAGGGTACGTACAGTTCTGTGTACTGAACTCTCAGTATTACAGTATATAACAGTGTTTGAGGTTCAGGGTATGTACAGTTCTGTGTACTGAACACTACATAACAGTGTTTGAGGTTCAGGGTATGTACGGTTCTGTGTACTGAACTCTCAGTATTATACTATATGACAGTGTTTGAGGTTCAGGGTATGTACAGTTCTAAGTACTGAACTCTCAGTATTACACTATATAACAGTGTTTAAGGTTCAGGGTATGTATGGTTCTGTGTACTGAACTCTCAGTATTACACTTTATAACAGTGTTTGAGGTTCAGGGTATGTACAGTTCTGTGTACTGAACTCTCAGTATTACACTATATGACAGTGTTTGAGGTTCAGGGTATGTATAGTTCTAAGTACTGAACTCTCAGTATTACACTATATAACAGTGTTTAAGGTTCAGGGTATGTACAGTTCTGTGTACTGAACTCTCAGTATTACTCTATATAACAGCGTTTGAGGTTCAGAGTATGTACAGTTCTGTGTACTGAACTCTCAGTATTACACTTTATAACAGTGTTTGAGGTTTAGGGTATGTACAGTTCTAAGTACTGAACTCTCAGTATTATACTATATGACAGTGTTTAAGTGTATGTACAGTTCTGTGTACTGAACTTTCAGTATCACACTATATAACAGTGTTTGAGGTTCAGGGTATGTACAGTTCTGTGTGCTGAACTCTCAGTATTACACTATATAACAGTGTTTGAGGTTTAGGGTATGTACAGTGCTGTGTACTGAACTCTCAGTATTACACTATATAACAGTGTTTGAGGTTCAGAGTATGCACAGTTCTGTGTACTGAACTCTCAGTATTACACTATATAACTGTTTGAGATTCAGGGTATGTACAGTTCTGAGTACTAAACTCTCAGTATTACACTATATAACAGTGTTTGAGGTTCAGGGTATGTACAGTTCTGAGTACTAAACTCTCAGTATTACACTATATAACAGTGTTTGAGGTTCAGGGTATGTACAGTTCTGAGTACTAAACTCTCTGTATTACACTATATAACAGTGTTTGAGGTTTAGAGTATGTACAGTGCTGTGTACTGAACTCTCAGTATCACACTACATAACAGTGTTTGAGGTTCAGAGTATGCACAGTTCTGTGTGCTGAACTCTCAGTATTACACTACATAACAGTGTTTGAGGTTTAGAGTATGTACAGTGCTGTGTACTGAACTCTCAGTATCACACTACATAACAGTGTTTGAGGTTCAGAGTATGTACAGTTCTGTGTGCTGAACTCTCAGTATTACACTATATAACAGTGTTTGAGGTTTAGGGTATGTACAGTGCTGTGTACTGAACTCTCAGTATTACACTATATAACAGTGTTTGAGGTTCAGAGTATGCACAGTTCTGTGTACTGAACTCTCAGTATTACACTATATAACTGTTTGAGATTCAGGGTATGTACAGTTCTGAGTACTAAACTCTCAGTATTACACTATATAACAGTGTTTGAGGTTCAGGGTATGTACAGTTCTGAGTACTAAACTCTCGGTATTACACTATATAACAGTGTTTGAGGTTCAGGGTATGTACAGTTCTGAGTACTAAACTCTCGGTATTACACTATATAACAGTGTTTGAGGTTCAGGGTATGTACAGTTCTGGGTACTAAACTCTCAGTATTACACTATATAACAGTGTTTGAGGTTCAGGGTATGTACAGTTCTGAGTACTAAACTCTGAGTATTACACTATATAACAGTGTTTGCGGTTCAGGGTATGTACAGTTCTGAGTACTAAACTCTCTGTATTACACTATATAACAGTGTTTGAGGTTCAGGGTATGTACAGTTCTGAGTATGAAGGGTTACCTTTCTGTTTCTGTGGGTCGTACACCTGGAGTCCAAACAGTGGCGGGTTCTCCTGCCTCACCAGTGAGACGTTCCCTGATAACAGATCCAGCTGGAAAATGGAAGCGTTCATGTAATCCGTCCAAAAAATGTAATTCCGGTGGTATGAGATTCCAAACGGGTGATTCAGCTCCTTCCCGTCGTAGACCACCTTGGAGAGGAGAGCACAGGAACAGGAGAGATGGGGTGAAGATACTGAGGATAATAATCCATCCATCCATTCTATTAATTCACCTGCCTATCTATTCATTCATTACCTATCAGTCCATCCATCCATCCATTCCTCCATCGATTAATTCATCCATCAACCATTTATTAATCCACACATCTAGCCATTCATCCTTCATTCCATTCACCTCTCCATCCATCCATCAGTCCATAAATCCAACCATCCATCAATCCACCCATCTATCTCCTATTACCTATTCTTTTATTTTATCCGTCCGAATACTCATCCACCTATTAATCCACCTATTCATCTGCCCAACTATTCATTCACTTAGTTTATCCATTTTTTAATTAAATCCAGCTGTTCATCTGTCCGTCCAACAATTTGTTTAATTTGTGAAAATAATAAACCCACCCAACCATTCAGTCATTCTTTTACCCATTCCCTTATTTTATTTATCTATCCATCCATGCAGCTTTTTATACATTCTTCCATCCAACTATTCTTGTCAATGTATCACTGTATTGAATCATTGTATTGAACCAATCATGTTGAATCGCTCTGTTGAATCATTGTGTAGAATATTTGTGTTGAATCACTGTAAGAAATCACTGTGTGGAATATTTGTGTGGAATATTTGTGTTGAATCATTGTGTGGAATCACTGTGTTGAATCACTGTGTTGAGCCACTGTGTGGAATCACTGTGTGGAATCATTGAATGGAATATTGGTGTTGAATCATTGTATTGAATCATTGAATGGAATATTGGTGTTGAATCATTGTATTGAATCACTGTATTGAATCACTGTGTTGAGTCACTGTGTTGAATCACTGTGTGGAATCATTGAATGGAATACTGGTGCTGAATCATTGTATTGAATCACTGCATTGAATCACTGTGTAGAGTCACTGTGTGGAATCATTGAATGGAATATTGGTGTAGAATCATTGTGTTGAATCACTGTGTTGAATCATTGAATGGAATATTGGTGTTCAATCATTGTATTGAATCAATGTGTTTAATCACTGTATTGAATCACTGTATTGAATCATTGTGTTTAATCACTGTATTGAATCACTGTATTGAATCATTGTGTTGAATCATTGTGTTGAATCACTGTGTTGAATCACTGTACAGAATCACTGTATTGAATCACTGCATTGAATCACTGTACAGAATCACTGTATTGAATCACTGCATTGAATCACTGTACAGAATCACTGTATTGAATCACTGCATTGAATCACTGTATTGAATCACTGTGTTGAATCACTGTACTGAATCACTGTATTGAATCAATGTATATAATCAATGTGTTGAATCACTGTGTTGAGTCACTGTATTGAATCATTGTATTGAATCATTGTGTTGAATCACTGTGTTGAATTACTGTATTGAATCACTGTATTGAATCACTGTGTTGAGTCACTGTACTGAATCACTGTGTTGAGTCACTGTACTGAATCACGGTATTGAAACACTGTATTTAATCAATGTGTTGAATCACTGTATTGAATCATTGTATTGAATCATTATATTGAATCATTGTATTGAATCACTGTGTTGAATCACTGTATTGAATCATTGTGTTGAATCATTGTGTGGAATCATTGTGTTTAATAAACCTCGTTCTTACGGTTCTTTGGGTTCCGTTGAGGTAGATCTTCTCGATGTGGTCGTAATAGGCATCGCACCAGTACATGGTGCCGCTGGACGAATCTATGGTCAGCCCGTTGGGCCACAGCATGTTGGAGGAGATGAAGGTCTGACGGTGAGACCCGTCCATCCACGCTTTCTCTATCCTTCCTCTGCTGTCGTTCACGTCGTCCTCTTCCCAGTCTGTCCAGTACATCCATCTAAACAATCAGACAACACGTTCAATCATTCATTCAGTCCATGATTCATTTATGTATTCATTCCTTTAAACATTTACTCATCTATCCGTCCATTCATGCTCTTCTTCCCCAGCCCATTAGTCTTTCATTCATCCCTTCAATGGCCGGACACGTGTAGAACGATGAGTTATTTATATGCCCAGACAGATTCGACATTTCTCCACGGCTGGTAAATCCGTTCAGCTCCTCGGAATTTCAGCAGCATTCCGTACAGTGAGAGGGGTCAGCAGAGCAAGGCCGGACACGAGCCAGACCTCGCTCACTCGTCTTTGTGTTGTCCTTCTTTCTTTTTAATCCGTTCATCATAAAGATCAGATGACCAATCAAAACCAGCACTGCAGTCAGTCTACAGTGGCCAGTTCATTCCTTCCATCACTCTATTCATCTATCAATCCACCCATCCACCTATTATTGTATCCACCTATAATTTATACTGGTGTTCATTCATTCCTTCACCCATTTTATTTATTCCTTTATTGATCTATCCATCCATGAATTCTTCCATTAATCCACCCACCTACCCAACCAACCATCTATCTATCCATCCCTCAACTCTCTCATTCATTAATTAATCATTCATCTCTTTATCTATTCATCAGCTACATTCAGTCTATTATTCATTCATTCATCCATTTATTATTCTTAATCTACGTAATCATTTATTCTTTCTATCCATTCATTCTTTTTTGTTTAGCCAACGCCAGATGTATCGCTCTCTCTCCATCTTTCTGTCTGTCCTCTCTTTTATCCCTCTACCTACCTGTCTCACTCTTTCTATCTGTCTCTCTCTGCATCTCTCACTCTGTCTTTAACTATCTGTCTCTCCCTCTCCATCTCTCGCTCTCTTTAACTCTCTCTCTCCCTCTCTCTCCATCTCTCACTTTCTTTAACTCTCTCTCTCCATCTCTCACTCTCTCTTTAACTCTCTCTTTCCCTCTCCATCTCCCGCTCTCTCTTTAACTCTCTGTCTCTCCCTCTTCATCTCTCACTCTGTCTTTAACTCTCTTTCCCTCTCTCTCCATCTCTCACTTTCTTTAACTCTCTCTCTTTCTCTCTATCTCTCGCTATCTCTTTAACTCTCTGTCTCTCTCTCCCTCTCCATCTCTCACTCTGTCTTTAACTCTCTCTCCCTCTTCATCTCTCACTCTCTCTTTAACTATCTGTCTCTCCCTCTCCATCTCTCACTTTCTCTTTAACTCTCTCTCCCTCTTCATATCTCACTCTCTCTTTAACTCTCTCTCCCTCTCAATCTCTCACTCTCTTTAACTCTCCCTCTTCATCTCTCACTCTGTCTTTAACTCTCTCTCCCTCTTCATCTCTCACTCTCTCTTTAACTATCTGCCTCTCTCTCTCCATCTCTCGCTTTCTCTTTAACTCTCCGTCACTCTCCATCTCTTACTCTGTCTTTAACACTCTCTCTCTCTTTTGCTCCCTTTCTATCCCTCTCTCTCTATATATATCTTGCTCTCTGTCTCCCTCTCCGTCTCTCATTCTCTCTCTCCCTCTCTATCTTTCAAGCTCTTTTTCTCACACTCTTTCTCCCTTTATTTCTCATGCTCTCTCTCCCTCTCTCTCCTTCTCTTGCTCTGTGTGTGCATGTGTGCATGTGTGCGTGTGTGCGAGTGTGTGTGCACGCACGGGTGCGTGTGTGTGTGTAAATGACCTGATGAATTATTCAGTATTCAGTGTGTTTGACTGACAGGTCCTGCTGTGGAACTGCAGATCAGAAACGAGAGCAAATGTGCTCAGACCCGGAGTCACAACCACTAATCCATCATCACACACGCTACATCACACAGGAAGTGACACATACGCATGGAAGGGTGAGAGGGGGAATAAAGAGGCTAATATCAGATAAAAAGACGCACAAAGAGATCCGTGTGTTGTACCCACAGGGGAATTACTACATCACCAGAGCTCCTCATGTGTAGGATCCACCACATCAGCTCCACCTAATGAAAAAGAAGACTCCAATAACATTTTATATTCTATAATAGGAGATATTAGTCCATAAACACCCTCTATAAACCGTCCTATAGACTAGAATAGGAAATATTAGTCCATAAACAACCTCAATAAACACTCTTATAAACTAGAATAGGAGATATTAGTCCATAAACAACCTCAATAAACACTCATATACACTAGAATAAGAGATATTAGTCCATAAACAACCTCAATAAACACTCATATACACTAGAATAAGAGATATTAGTCCATAAACACACTCAATAAACATTCATATACACTAGAATAGAAGATATTAGTCCATAAACACACTCAATAAACACTCCTACACACTGGAATAGGACATATTAATCCATAAAGGCCCACACTAAACACTCTTATACACTAGAGTAGGAAATATTCGTCCATAAACATCCTCAAAAACACTTCTATACACTGGAATAGGAGATATTAGTCCATGAACAGCATCAATAAACACTCCTATACACTAGAATAGGAGATATTAGTCCATAAACACTCTCAATAAACAGTCTTATACACTAGAATAGGAGATAATAGTCCATAAACACCCTCAATAAACACTCCTACACACTGGAATAGGACATATTAGTCCATAAAAACCCTCAGTAAACACTCATATACACTAGAGTAGGAAATATTCGTCCATATACAACCTCAATAAACACTCCTATACACTAGAATAGCAGATATTAGTCCATAAACAACCTCAATAAACCGTCCTATAGACTAGAATAGGAGATATTAGTCCATAAACAACCTAAATAAACACTCATATACACTAGAATAAGAGATATTAGTCCATAAACAACCCCAATAAACACTCATATACACTAGAATAAGAGATATTAGTCCATAAACACTCTCAATAAACATTCATATACACTAGAATAGGAGATATTAGTCCATACACACCCTCAATAAACACTCCTACACACTGGAATAGGCCATATTAATCCATAAAGACCCACACTAAACACTCTTATACACTAGAGTAGGAAATAATAGTCAATATACAGCCTCAATAAACACTCTTATACACTAGAGTAGGAAATATTCGTCCATAAACATCCTCAAAAACACTTCTATACACTGGAATCGGAGATATTAGTCCATGAACAGCCTCAATAAACACTCCTATACACTAGAATAGGAGATATTAGTCCATAAACACCTTCAATAAACACTCCTATACACTGGAATATGAGATATTAGTCCATATACAGCCTCAATAAACACTCCTACACACTGGAATAGGACATATTAATCCATAAAGACCTGCAATAAACACTCTTATACACTAGAATAGGAGATATTAGTCTATAAACACCTTCAATAAACACTCCTATACACCAGAATAGGAGATATTAGTCTATAAACAATCTCAATGAACACTCCTATAGACTAACATAAGAGACATTAGCCCATAAACACTATCAATAAAGACTATCATATACTAGAATAGGAGATAATAGTCCATAAACACCCTCAATAAACACTTATACACTAGAATAGGAGATATTAGTCCATCAACAGTTAACACGCATATACACTACAATAGGAGATATTAATCATTTCATATTAGATCTCTTTTTAATAAACAGTATGTCGACTATGTATGATTTGGCTGAAAGAGCCAGTATGTGAACCTCCTGGTTACACCTCCTTAATCCTCCTCGGTGGAGGGCTGAGCGCGTGCCACTGCAGCGGTTCAGGATATTACTGTCTCTCCAGAGCAGACCATCCACTGCAGTGGTTTACAGTAGTACTGCCCACTCTGCACTTACTGAGCCGGCCGCTAAGCCACTAAGCTTCTCCTGGGTGCTGACCACAAAACCCGGTCCAAGTCTGCTCCCCCCTCACCCCGCCACTCCGACCCCCCCAAAGTTTGATAGGCTTTATTGGCTGTAATTAGGAGACAACAGTCAATACAATAGTACTATAAATAGCGACTCTCTGCAAATATCAATGCATGTACAACAGATAATGGAGAACAATGAAGAATTACGCAGTCTCTCCCTCTCTCTCTCTCTCTCTCTCTCTCTCTCTCTCTCTCTCTGACTTCTCCCAACAGCTGACAGACATTAAGCTCAACGACGCTGTAAATCACCAGGATTTAATGAACACCAGACTGGCAGTCTCATCTCTGACTTCTATAATAAATGGAAAGGCTCTGCTTCCTAAAACTCGGAAAGAAAGAGCCGGCGTTTGCGCAGAGGAGGAGTGAAGGGTTTGTTTAATATTCAGCTCGTTCTTAAGGCCTCAAAATGTTGTGGCGTCCTGCCGTTGGCTTGTTTGGCCTCAGACAGGTGGAAGACGCGGCCATGCGGAGTGGCGCACCACAGGTAGACCTCAAATATGGAAATGGATGTGATTGTAAGTGTAAAGATGTGGAGAGTTCTTGCTATTTTGTGCTGTGGGGCGGGGTTAGCTGTGGTTTATGATGAACTGCCTGCTATCCTAGCTGTTCAGTAGCGCTGGCCAGTGAACCCTCCCCGTTAGATAAAGGCAGGAGATCCAGGGGTTCATGGACACGGAGGCTTATGGTAAACTGAGATGTTGGTGCTGTTGTCCCACCACTTCACGAGATCACACAGGTGTGTTGATTGTGAGGTGGGGGACGTCAGTGTTTGCCATCTTACATTAGAATAGGAGATATTAGTCCATAAACACTCTCAATAAACACTCCTATACACTAGAATAGGATATATTAGTCTATAAAAACCCTCAATAAACACTCCTATACACTAATATAGGAGATATTAGTCCATAAACACTTTCAATAAACATTTATATACACTAGAATAGGAGATATTAGTCCATAGACACCCTCAATAAACCGTCCTATAGACTAGAATAGGAGATATTAGTCTGTAAACACCCTCAATAAACACTCCTATACACTAGTATGGGAGATATTAGTCCATAAACAACCTCAATAAACACTCCTATACTCTAGAACAGGAGATATCAGTCCATAAACAACCCAAATAAACACTCCTATAGACTAGAATAGGAGATATTAGTCCATAAACAACCTCAATAAACACTCGTGTACCCTAGAATAAGAGATATTAGTCCATAAACACCCTCAATAAACACTCTTATACACTAGAATTGGAGATATTAGTCCATAAAATCCCTCAATAAACACTCCTATAAACTAGAGTAGGAGATATTAGCCCATAAACCCCCCCAGTAAACATCTCTATTTACTATTATAGGATATATTTGTCCATTAATACCCACAGTAAACAAACAAATACCCTAGAATAGGAGCTATTCATTAATAAACAACCTCATTAAACACTCTTATATACTAGAATAGGAGATATTAGTCTATAAATAAATACTGCAAGTACTGTTTCTGTTATGGGTCTCCGTCTTGGTTCCTCCCAAGGTTTCTGGACTACACAGATATGCTGCTGGATATTTTGGGAGCCTCATCACTAGTGGAACCCAAGGAGTGATTTGGCTCTCACCCTGCAGGGGGGTGTACAGCGATGGCTCTGGGGTGGGTCGTGCCCCCCTCCAGCAGGGTCTTCCTGCTCTCCGCTGCTCCGTCCAGCCGGGCCACGCTCACTGTCTTCCTGTGGCCATCACTCGTCCAGTAGAGATTATTGCTCAACCAGTCCACTGAGATACCCTCTACATTATCCAGATCTACAGAGAGAGAGAGAGAGAGAGAGAGAGAGAGAGAGAGAGAGAGAGAGAGAGAGAGAGAGAGAGAGAAAGAGAGCAAAGAAAAATGTCTTTCTTAAAATGTATTGTTCTGTATCTCAAGAGAACTAAAACAGTCCCTAATGAAGGATTGGTCATTTATAAATTTCCCCCACAACCCCCGACATCATCCCCCTACCGAAAAAATGATGGAAAGAGAGAGACGAACAGAAAAAGAGAGGAGACGGAGAGAGACTGACAGAAAAGTAGAGAATAAGGAGACAGAGATAGACAAACAGAGAAATAGAGAAAATTAAGAGAGACATGGAGATCTTTGAGACATAGATGAGACCTATAAAAGAAAATTATCATAGAAATAAACAAGCAACCTGCTAGTAACCACACAGAATACCACTGCACATGCACAGCGAGTGCCTGACAACCACCTAACTGCATGCTGGTAGCCAGTGTTTAAACACTAAACACAGAGATATCATCACCAAAACACTAAACACAGAGATGTCATCACTGAAAGACTGAACACAGAGACGTCATCATCGAAACACAGAGACATCATCACCAAAACACTAAACAAAGAGACGTCATCACCGAAACACTAAACACAGAGGCGTTATCAATGAAACAGTAAACAGAGAGACACCAACACCGAAACACTGAACACAGAGACATCTTTACTAAAACACTGAACACAGAGACGTCAGCACTAAAACACTAAACATAGAGACAACATCACTAAAACACTAAACACAGAGACGTCACCTCTGAATCACTAAACACAGAGACGTCATCACTAAAACACTAAACACAGAGATGTTGTCACTGAATCACTAAACACAGAGACGTCATCACTGAAACACTGAACACAGAGATGTCATCACTGAAACACTAAACACAGAGAAATCACCGAAACACTAAACACAGAGATGTCATCACTGAAACACTAAACACAGAGATGTCATCACTGAAACACTAAACACAGAGAGATCACCGAAACACTAAACACAGAGACTTCATCACTAAAACACTAAACACAGAGATGTTATCACTGAAACACTAAACACAGAGACTTAATCACTAAAACACTAAACACAGAGATGTTATCACTGAAACACTAAACACAGAGACTTCATCACTAAAACACTAAACACAGAGATGTTATCACTAAAACACTAAACACAGAGATGTTATCACTGAAACACTAAACACAGAGACGTCATCACTGAAACACTAAACACAGAGACATTACTGAAACACTAAACACAGAGATATCTTTACTGAAACACTGAACACAGAGACGTCATCACTAAAACACTGAACACAGACATCATCACTGAAACACTAAACACAGAGAGATCACCGAAACACTAAACACAGAGACTTCATCACTAAAACACTAAAAACAGAGATGTTATCACTGAATCACTAAACACAGAGACGTCATCACTAAAACACTACACACAGAGACGTCATCACCGAAACATTAAACACAGAGACGTCATCACTAAAACACTGAACACAGAGACGTCATCACTAAAACACTGAACACAGACACACCACTGAAACACTAAACACAGAGACGTCATCACTA
>CM038728.1:8099762-8102262 GCA_021613375.1 Megaleporinus macrocephalus
CTACTACTACTGCCACTACTATTACTACTACTGCCACTACTAATAACATTATTACTACTACTACTACCATTACTACTACTTCCACTACTATTACTAATACTACTACTACTATTACCACTACTAATGCTACTAACACTACTATTACTTATACTACTACCACTACTACTACTACTGCTGCCACTACTACTAACATTACTACTACTACTACTACCACTACTGCCACTACCATTACTACTACTAATACTACTAGCAATACTAATACTACTAACACTACTATTACTACTACCACCACTACTACTACCACTACTACTACTACTGCCACTACTATTACTATTACTACTACTACTATAATTACATATACTACTAACACTACTATTAATAATACTACTACCACTACTACTACTGCCACTGCTACTACTACTATTACTACTAATACTACTACCACTACTACTACTACTAATACTAACACTACTATTACTAATACTACTACCACTACTATTACTACTACCACTAATATTACTAATAATACTACTACCACTACTATTACTAATATCACTACTACTACTACTACTGATACCACTATTACTACTACTACTACTAATGCCACCACTATTACTACTAATACTACTACCACTATTACTACTACTACTACTACTATTACTGTCACTACTATTACTAATATTACTACTACCACTACTACTAACACTACTATTACTAATACTACTACCCCTACTATTACTACTACTGCCACTACTATTACTACTACTACTACTATTACTACTAGTACTACTGTCACTACTATTACTACTACTGCCACTACTATTACTACTACTACTACTATTGCTACTACTACTACTGTCACTACTATTACTACTACTACCAGCACCACTACTACTACTACTAACACTACTATTACTAATACTACTACTACCACTACTACCAACATTACTACTACTACTAACACTACTACTAACACTACTATTACTAATACTACTACCACTAATACTACCACCACTAATACTAACATTACTACTACTACCACTACTACTACTACTAACATTACTACTACTACCACTACTACTAACATTACTACTACTACTACTACCACCAATACTACTACTACTACCACTACTACTAGTACGGCTACCACCAATACTGCCACTACTATTACTACTACTATTACTACTAACACTACTATTACTAATACTACTACTACCACCACTACTACTACGAAAATTACTACTACTACTACCACTACTACTAACACTACTATTACTAATACTACTACCACTACTACTAACACTACTATTACTTCTACAACTGCCACTACTATTACTACTACTACTATTACTACTACTACTGCCACTACTATTACTACTACTACCACTACTAATACCACCACAACTACTAACATTACTACTACTACTACTGCTACTAACATTACTACTACTACCACTACTACTAACATTACTAGTACTACTACTACCACCACTACTACTATTACTAATACTACTACTACTATTACTATTACTAACATTACTACTACTACTACCACTACTACTAACATTACTACTACTACCACTACTACTACTATCAATGCTACTAGCACTACTACTAATACTACTACTACCACCACTACTGCCAATACTACTACTACCAATACCACCACTACTACTACCACAACCACTACTACTACCACTACAACTACTACTACTAACATTACTACTACAACTACCACCACTACTACTACCACTACCACAACTACTACTACTACTACTACTAACATTACTACTACTACTACCACCACCACTGCCACTACTACTACCACTACCACCACTACTACTACTGCTACTACTACTACTACTACTACTAACATTACTACTACTACTACTACCACCACCACTACCGCCACTACTACTAATCTGAATTTTATGTCTTTAACGGTCCCCATTCCTGGAATGTTCCATACGTGATCAGACCCACAAGTTGTCCACCAACAGCAACGTGTGTAACAGACCACAAGGTCATGAAAGAAGCGTATATGTGTGTATGTGTGTGTGTATGTACATGTATGTGCGTGTGTGTTCTCTTACTCCGGCAGTTCGTCCCGTCGCTCATGAGTGTGTATCCTGCACGGCAGCGACACACTCGTGATTTATAGCTGCTGCTGAGGAGACAGAGCTGAGAACATCCACCGCTCCTACCCCGAACATCTACATCACACGCATGAGACCTCACTGCACCCACACGCACAAACACACACACACACACACACAACCAAACAAACACACACACACACACACACACACACAAACAAACAAACAAACACACACACATGTTCATTAGTGAAGAACAAACAGTGGATGTTTCTAACAAAGTGGCTGTTAGTGAAAATACAAGGTTGGTGTTTCTAATAAAGTGGCCAGTTTGTGAAAGCACAAGATGTGTGTTTCTAATAGAGTGGCCAGTTAGTGGAAGCACAAGGTATGTGTTTCTAATA
>CM038728.1:8107262-8172262 GCA_021613375.1 Megaleporinus macrocephalus
CAAACATTTACACTGTGGTTCCAAACATTCCATTAGTGATTCCAAACTTTTAAAGAATGATTCCAAACTTTTTGATTAGGATTCCAAACATTGGAACCTTTTAACTGCGATTCCAAACTTTTGAATTATGATTCCAAACATTTACACTGTGGTTACAAACATCTGATCAGCAAATGATTCCAAACACTGGAATGTTTCCTTCATTTCAAATATTTGTTACTATTCCAAATATCTGTACTGTGATTCCAAATTTTCAGTTTTGATTTCAAACCTTCACATCATGGATTCTAACATTTGGTTAGTGATTCCAAAGTTTTTGAGGAGTGATTCCAAACATTTACACTGTGGTGCCAAACATTCCATCAGTGATTCCAAACTTTTTTAAGAATGATTCCAAACCTTTTCATTAGGATTCCAAACACTGGAATGTTTCCTTCATTCCAAATATTTGAACTATTCCAAACATTGTGCCAAGTGTAAAGTTTGGTGAAGGGGGAATTATAGTGTGGGGTTGTTTTTCAGGAGGTGGGTTCGGCCCCACCTCAACAGACCAAGAGACTTTGGACAATTTCATGCTCCCAACTTTGTGGGGACAGTTTGGGGACGGCCCCTTCCTGTTCCAACATGACTGCCCACCAGTGCACAAAGTAGCTCCATAAAGACATGGAGGAAGGAGTTCGGTGTGGAAGAACTTCACTGGCCTGCACAGAGCCCTGACCTCAACCTGATAGAACACCTTCAGGATGGATTAGAGTGGAGACTGTGAGCCAGACCTTCTCGTCCAACATCAGTGTCTGACCTCACCAATGTTCTTCTGGAAGAACGGTCCAACATTCTCATAAACACTCTCCTAAACCGTGTGGAGAGCCTTCCCAGAAGAGTTGAAGCTGTTATAGCTGCAAAGGTTGGGCTGACATCATATTAAACCCTATGGATTAAGAATGGGACGTCCCTCAAGTTCATATGAGTGTGAAGACAGATGAGCGAATACTTTTGGTAATATAGTTTATATATATATACAGACACCTTCGTCATAATTCCTCTGACTGGTGAGTAAATCTTATGATATCAACACTAACTGTAAGACTAAGCTGACAGACTTGATTTGTTATTTCATCTCAGACTAGTTGCTGCACTGAGAGCCGTTTCCGTGGTGCTGGTCTTTCGCTGTTCCTGACCTTGCGGCATTTCTTATTTACTCTGGTATTGATCGTGCTGGAATGTACATGGGAGGTCTCGGAGCTGCTCCTGGAGGGCCGACTTGGAAGCCGGACGCTAAAGAACCAGCCTGGCTTGAAAATCGTTCGTCCTGTTTTCCACCAAAAGTTTGGGCACGCCAATTTGGAGTGACCAGAAAGTGTGTTTGGGGGTCTTTTAGAACATGGTGGTCAAGACTGTTGACTTACAGAACAGCCTAATTAATAATATAGCTCACAGAGCAGCACTGCTGACCAACTCATTGTCCAGGACGTTAGCCAATCACAGCAAAATATGGTAATTAATGAATGCAGCATTGGCAGGCTCTTAAAACTGATTGGTAACAACCCCAATGGCAGATTTTAAACTGAAACAGAAACTGATGCTTTATTGAAGACTAACTGCCTGGATGTGAATTTTATTAGAACTTCATTCCGGATGTAAATTGTATTTGAAATTAATTCAAATTTTTGAAATTGAAATTGAAATAAATTGAATAAATTTAGAATCTTCAACAGCTGCATTCATCATTTACCCCGTGGTTCCAAATATATGAGCACTGATTCCAATCTTTTTGAAGAATGATTCCAAATTTTGATTTAGAATTCCAAACACTGGAATGTTTCCTTTATTTCAAACATTTGAACTGTGATTCCAAACATTTGAATAGTGAATGTAAACTTTGGAACCACCGTGTAAATGTTTGGAGTCAGTATTCCAAACATATGATCACTGATTCCAAACATTTTGAAGAATGATTCCAAACTTTTGAATTAGGATTCCAAACACAGGAATGTTTCCTTTATTCCAAACATTTGAACTGTGATTCCAAACTTCTGAATTAGGATTCCAAACACTGGAATGTTTCCTTTATCCCAAACATTTGAACTGTGATTTCAAACGTTTGAATAGTGAATCTAAACTTTGGAACCACCGTGTAAATGTTTAGAGTCAGTATTCCAAACCTATGATCACTGATTCCAAATGTTTTGAAAAATGATTCCTAACTTTAGAATTAGAATTCCAAACACTGGGATGTTACCTTTATTCCAACCATTTGATCTGTGATTCCAAACGTTTGAATAGTGAATCTAAACTTTGAAATACTGACTCCAAACATTTACACCATGGTTCCAAACATATGATCTCTGATTACAAACTTGTTTAAGGATGATTCCAAACTTTTGAATTAGGACTCCAAACACTGGAATGTTTCTTTTATTCCAAACAGATGGACTGTGATTCTAAACTTCTGAATTAGGATTCCAAACACAGGAATGTTTCTTTTATTCCAAACAGTTGAACTGCGATTCCAAATGTTTGAATAGTGAATCTAATTTGAAATACTGACTCCAAACATTTACACCGTGGTTCCAAACATTTGAACTGTGATTCCAAACTCTTGAATAGTGATTCTAAACTTTGAAATTGTGATTCCAAATATTTACACCATGGTTACAAACATTTGATCAGTGTTTTCAAACTTTTGAAAAGTGATTTCAAACTTTTTGATTAGGATTCCAAACATTAGAACATTTTTAACTGTGATTCCAAACGTCTGAACAGTGTTTCTAAACATTGAAGCTGCCGATCCTAACTTCTGAATTAGGATTCTAAACATTTAAACTGTGGTTCCAAACACTTGCTCACTGATTCCAAACATTGGAAGAGTGATTATAAACTTTAGAACTATGATTCCAAACACTGGATTGTTTCCTTAGTTTTAACTGTGATTCCAAAGTTTAAATAGTGCTTCTTAACTTTTGAAATGTGATTCCTAACTTTTACATTGTGGTTCCAAACACTTTATTAGTGATTCCAAACTTTTTAAAGGATGATTCCAAATCTTTTGATTAGGATTACAAACATTGGAATACATTTCTTCATTCCAAACATTTAAACTGTGAATCCAAACTTTTGAACTATGATTCCAAACATTCACACTGTGGTTTCAAACATTTGATTAGTGATTCCAAACATTTGATTAGTGATTCCAAACATTTGATCTGTGATTCCAAACTTTTAAATTAGGATTCAAAACACAAAAATGTGCCCTTTGTTCTAAACATTTTAACTGTTCTTCCCAAATTTTATGAAAATTTTATTTTCCCAAAGTTATGATTCCAAACATTTACACCATGGTTCTAAACATTTGGTCAGTGATTCCAAACATTTTGAGGAGTGATTTCAAAGATTAGCAATGTGGTTCCAAACATTTGATCACTGATTCTAAACTTTTTGATTAGGATTCCAAACCTCGGAACATTTTAACTGTGACTCTGTGACTTTTGAACTATGATTCCAAACATTCACATGGTGGTTCCAATCATTTGATTAGTCATTCCAAACCTTTTGATTAGGAATTAAAACACTGGTATGTTTCCCTTATTCTAAACATTTAAACTGTGATTCCAAAACTTTTGAACTATGATTCCAAACATTCACATGGTGGTTCCAAACATTCCATCAGTGATTCCAAACTTTTTAAAGGACGATTCCAAACTTTTTGATTGAGATTCCAAACACTGGAATGTTTCCTTCATTCCAAATGTTTGAACTATTCCAAACTTCTGAACTGTGATTCCAAATCTTCAGTTATGATTCCAAACATTTGAAATGTGATGATAGATCTTTCGGATAGCTGTCTTTGTTGTGGTTCTTGTTGTTATTTTACTCACCGAATTCCCTCTGATGATTGTGTGTCTGCGTTTTCCATCGTAATCCACCACTTCGATGACGTCCAGGTACGTATCGGCCCAGTACACGAGTTTCCTGATCAGATCGAGGGTCAGCGCTGTGGGCTGCTCCATCCGGCTCTCCACGATCTGCTTCCGCTCAGATCCGTCCAGACCGCAGCGCTCCAGTTTAGCCACGCTTCCGTAATCAGAGAAGAACAGCTTCCTGAGGAAGTAGAGCGGGAATGTAAGTATTCATTGAGCAACAAGTATTAATTATTGGGATAATATATATATTGCATCATTTCTTTTTCATTGAATTATTGTGTTTTGACTATGAACCAGAATTTTTACAAGCTATTTTGGAGCATTTCTATTGGTCCATTCATCATGAAATTGTTACACAATGTAAATAGTACCTGTTGTGTTTAAATTCTGTAAAAATAAATAAATAAATAAATAAATAAATAAATGTGTATATCGTTGCTGTCCAATAAAAAAACAAGTATCTTCTAAATTGCAACTTTACAGGAAAGACCAGAAACTTACTTTACTTTCAATGTAAGTCAATAGAACCCGATTTTTTTCAAGGTATTTTGGAGCATTTCTATTGGTTCATTCATCATGAAATTGTCACACAATGTAAATAGTAGCTGTTGTGTTTAAATGATGTAAAAATAAATAAATAAATGTGTATATTGTTGCTGTCCAATGAAAAACAAGTATCTTCAGAATTGCAACTTTACAGAAGAGACCAAAACATACTTTACTTTCAATGGAAGTCAATGGAACCAAATTTTAAGCTATTTTGGAGCATTTCTATTGGTTCATTCATCATGAAATTGTCACACAATGTAAATAGTAGCTGTTGTGCTTAAATGATGTAATAAATAAATACATATGTATATCGTTGCTGTCCAATGAAAAACAAGTATCTTCAAAATTGCAACTTTACAGGAGAGACCAAAACATACTTTACTTTCAATGGAGGTCAATAGAACCAGATTTTTTTTCAAGCTATTTTGGAGCATTTCTATTGGTCCATTCATCATAACATTGTTAAACAATGTAAATAGTAGCTGTTGTGTTTAAAGGATGCAAAAATAAATAAATACATGTGTATATCGTTGCTGTCCAATGAAAAACAAGTATCTTCAAAATTGCAACTTTACAGGAGAGACCAAAACATACTTTACTTTCAATGGAGGTCAATAGAACCAGATTTTTTTTTTCAAGCTATTTTGGAGCATTTTTATTGGTCCATTCATCATGAAATTGTCACACAATGTAAATAGTAGCTGTTGTGTTTAAATGATGTAAAAATAAATAAATAAATTGGTATATATATATATATATATATATATATATATATATATATATATATATATATATATATATATATATATATATATATTTCATGATAAATAGACCAATAGAAGAAATTCTGGTTCCATTGACTTCCATTGAAAGTAAAGTAAGTTTTTGGTCTCTCCTGTAAAGATGTAAAATATATATGTATATATATATAACTCATTTCTCAAAGGCTCAGCTCAGCAGAAAGCAGTCAGGGCTTGTGTTAGGAATACTGGCTCCTGGGAAAGGAGACAGTTCTGTGTTTGAGGCACAGAGTCAGTGTGAGACGGTTAATCCGGACTGTATCCGCTGAATGACGGCGACAGAGCAGGTTTTAAAGCTGAGTGCAGAAACGCTGCTCGTCAGCCTGAAAGCCAGCAGGAGAGCAGTTCAGCGCCACACAGACTCAGTACCGCTGAGCTACAGCTGGAGCTGACGCCACGGAAACCACAGCTACGGTCGTATAGTGAGCGGCGTAACTGTCTAATACTGCTTCCTCTGTCACTTTACAGCCTTCTACAGCTACAGCTCAGTTCATCTAACGCTTCTCCAAACACTGGAATTAGAATTCCAAACACAGGAATATTTTATACTTCATTCCAAACATTTAAACTGTGATTTCTAACTTTTTTGTTACGACTTTCAAAATTTACACTGTGGTTCCAATTAATTTGATCATTGATTCAAAACCGTGGAAAGAGGCATTCCAAACACTTTGGTTCCAAACCTTTGAATTAGAATTCCAAACATTGGAATGTTTTCTTTATTCCAAACGAGAACAATGTTTCAAAACCTTGGAACTGTGATTCCCAACACTGTGGTTCCAAACATATTATCAGTGATTCCAAACTTTCAAATTGGAATTCCAAACATTGGAATGTTTCCATTTTTTGGAATTGCAATCCCAGACATTTACACTGTGATTCCAAACATCTGATCACTAATTCCAAAGTTTTAAAGAGTGGTTCCAAACTATTGAACAGCGTTTCTAAACTTTGGAATTAGAATTCCAAACATTGTAATGTTTCCTTTATTCCAAACATTTTAACCGTGATTCAAAATTTTTGTACAGTGATTCTAAACTGGTCTTCATTCTGTAAATGTGGTTCTCTGTCCTGTAGCCATGGGGATTTTTTCTGTAGCAACAAGTCTCTATTTTGTAACTATTTTTGTAACAGCCACAGGTCTTTATTTAGTAGCCACAAGTCTTTATCTTAAAGCCAGAGGTCTATACTCTGTAGTTACAGGTCTTTATTTAGTAGTCACAAGTCTTCATTCTGTAGCCACAATTCTTTATCTTAAAGCCAGGGGTCTATACTCTGTAGTTACAGGTCTTTATTTAGTAGTCACAAGTCTTCATTCTGTAGCCACAAGTCTTTATCTTAAAGCCAGGGGTCTATACTCTGTAGTTACAGGTCTTTATTTATTAGTCACAGGTCTTTATTTAGTAGTCCAGCTATTTATTCTGTAGCCGCAAACCTTTATTCTGTAGCCATAAGTATTTATTCTGTAGCCACAAGCCTCTTTTCTGTAGCCACAGGTCTTTATTCTGTAACTACAATTTGTTAATCTGTAGCTACAAGTATTTATTATTTAGCTGCAAGTATTTATTCTGTAGCCACAAGCCTATATTCCGTAGCCACAAGTCTTTATTCCGTAGCCGCAAGTCTTTATTCTGTAGCCACAGGTCTTTATTCCGTAGCCACTGGTCTTTATTATACAGCTACGGGTCTTTATTCTGTAGCCACTGGTCTTTATTCCGTAGCCACTGGTCTTTATTCTGTAGCCACTGGTCTTCATGATTCAGCCACTGGTCTTTATTATTCAGCCACGAGTCTTTATCTTATAGCCAGGGGTCTTTATTTTGTAGCCAGGGTCTTTATTCTGTAGCCTCATGTCTTTATTATTCAGCCACAAGTATTTATTCTGTAGCCACAGGTCTTTATTCTGTAGTCACAGGTCTTTATTCCATAGCCACAGCTTTTTATTCGATAGCCACAGATCTTTATTTTATAGCCACTGGTCTTAATTCTGTGGCCACAAGTCTTTATTCTGTAGCCACAGGTCTTTATTCTGTATCTACAACTCTTTAATCTTTAGCCATAACTCTTTTATCTCTAGCCACAAGTATTTATTCTGTAGTCACAAGTCTTTATTCTGCAGCCACAAGTCTTTATTCTGTAGCCACAGGTCTTTATTCTGTATATACAACTCTTTAATCTTTAGCCACAAGTATTTATTCTGCAGTCTTGAGTCTTTATTCTGCAACCACAGGTCTTTATTCCATAGCCACAGGTCTTTATTCTGTATCTACAACTTTTTAAACTTTTGCCACAAGTATTTATTCTGTAGCCACAAGTATTTATTCTGTAGCCGCAAATCTTTATTATGTAGCCACAGGTCTTTATTTTGCAGCCCAAATTTTTAATCTGTAGCCACAAGTATTTATTCTGTAGCCACGGGTCTTTATCTTATAGCCAGGGGTATTTATTCTGTAGCCAGGGGTCTTTATTCTGTAGCCACAAGCCTATATTCCGTAGCCACAAGTCTTTATTCCGTAGCCGCAAGCCTTTATTCTGTAGCCGCAGGTCTTTATTCCGTAGCCACTGGTCTTTATTATACAGCCACGGGTCTTTATTCTGTAGCCACTGGTCTTTATTCCGTAGCCACAGGTCTTTATTCTGTATCTACAACTCTTTCATCTTTAGCCACTGGTCTTTATTCTGTAGCCACTGGTCTTTATTCCGTAGCCACAGGTCTTTATTCTGTAGCCACAAATCTTTAATCTGTAGCCACAGGTCTTTATTTTGCAGCCCAACTTTTTAATCTGTAGCCACAAGTATTTATTCTGTAGCCAAGGGCCTTTATTTTATAGCCAGGGGTCTTTATTCTGTAGCCAGTGGTCTTTATTCTGTAGCCACAAGCCTATATTCCGTAGCCACAAGTCTTTATTCCGTAGCCAGTGGTCTTTATTTCACAGCCACAGGTCTTTATTCTGTAGCCACTGGTCTTTATTCTGTAGCCACTGGTCTTTATTATTCAGCCACGAGTCTTTATCTTATAGCCGGGGGTCTTTATTCTGTAGCCAGGGTCTTTATTCTGTAGCCGCAGGTCTTTATGCTGTAGCCAGGGTCTTTATTCTGTAGCCAGGGGTCTTCATTCTGTAGCCAGGGGTCTTCATTCTGTAGCCGCAGGTCTTTATTCTGTAGACTCATGTCTTTATTATTCAGCCACAAGTATTCATTCTGTAGCCATAAGTACTTATTTTGTAGCCATAAGTATTTATTCAGTAGCCACAAGTATTTATTCTGTAGCCAGGGTCTTTATTCTGTAGCCAGGGGTCTTTATTCTGTAGGCAGTGGTCTTTATTCTGTAGCCACAAGCCTATATTCAGTAGCCACAAGTATTTATTCTGTAGCCAGGGTCTTTATTCTGTAGCCGCAGGTCTTTATTTTGCAGCCCAACTTTTTAATCTGTAGCCACAAGTATTTATTCTGTAGCCACGGGTCTTTATCTTATAGCCAGGGGTCTTTATTCTGTAGCCAGTGGTCTTTATTCTGTAGCCACAAGCCTATATTCCGTAGCCACAAGTCTTTATTCCGTAGCCAGTGGTCTTTATTTCACAGCCACAAGCCTATATTCCGTAGCCACAAGTCTTTATTCCGTAGCCACTGGTCTTTATTCTGTAGCCACTGGTCTTTATTATTCAGCCACGAGTCTTTATCTTATAGCCGGGGGTCTTTATTCTGTAGCCAGGGTCTTTATTCTGTAGCCGCAGGTCTTTATGCTGTAGCCAGGGTCTTTATTCTGTAGCCAGGGGTCTTCATTCTGTAGCCAGGGGTCTTCATTCTGTAGCCGCAGGTCTTTATTCTGTAGACTCATGTCTTTATTATTCAGCCACAAGTATTAATTCTGTAGCCATAAGTACTTATTCTGTAGCCATAAGTATTTATTCAGTAGCCACAAGTATTTATTCAGTAGCCACAAGTATTTATTCAGTAGCCACAAGTATTTATTCTGTAGCCAGGGTCTTTATTCTGTAGCCAGGGGTCTTCATTCTGTAGCCAGGGGTCTTCATTCTGTAGCCAGGGGTCTTTATTCTGTAGCCGCAGGTCTTTATTCTGTAGACTCATGTCTTTATTATTCAGCCACAAGTATTTATTCTGTAGCCATAAGTATTTATTCTGTAGCCACAAGTATTTATTCTGTAGTCACATGTCTTTATGCTGCAGCCACAAGTATTTATTCAGTAGCCACAAGTATTTATTCTGTAGCCACAGGTCTTTATTCTGTAGCCACAGGTCTTTATTCTGTAGTCACAGGTCTTTATTCCATAGCCACAGGTCTTTATCTTATAGCCAGGGGTCTTTATTCTGTACCCAGGGTCTTCATTCTGTAGCCACCGGTCTTTATTTTTCAAGAAAATATCTTTATATTTATATTTTGTAGCCCAACTTTTTAATCTGTAGCCACGGGTCTTATTTCTGTAGCTACAACTTTACAACACAGGAAACGGGGCGGGGACCGAACTCACCCCATTACTGGATCCAGGGCGATTCCTCTGGGGTTCTGAACGTCCAACTCCACGATCGTAGCGCAGGCGTCCACCTTCTCACCGCACGCAAATATCCGGTCGCTGACCCGGTCCACCAAGTAGAAGTTGCCGGTGAGCCAGTCCACAGCCATATGCTCCACATCTAAGGTGGAGGGGAAGAGGAACAAAGGGGTGAGAGACGGCAGATCTCGGAGAGCGAGAGCGGATACATATTTATAAAGGACAAGGGCATTGCAGCAGTTTTTCAGGACACCAAGTTCAGCTCCGGTGCACAGGCCTGATTGAAAATTCCAGTCAGCCATTGGAGCAAATTAATGATTGGAAAGTTTGCACAAGCTGTTCTCCAACACACACACACACACACTCACACGTAGGCGAAAATTCCCGGCCGGAGCGCCAGTCTGCCGCGAAGCCTGAGAAACCCGGCCCGGCTCGCTTTAGGAGCGCCGCGTTACGAGTCTCAACTCACGGCTTTTATCTATGATCCCCAACGTAGGAGCTTTAATTAACGACCCTTAACTTAACGAGCCCTATTCCCAATCTCGGACGCGCTGTCAATAGGCAGCCATTCAAAACAGGGCGAAACTGCCTATTAATGCTAATTAGCGCGGACCCTGCTGAGTACTCATATCCCTGCTCTAATACCGTAGACCACCGCTGCCAGCTGCGAGCCCCCATAATTCCCCAATTACACACGCGCACGTCCCGGATCTCCTAAAGCGTTGTCTTGGAAGACACCGTTATCGCCAGAGCTAGAGATTTCATATGAACTAGTTCTGCCTCGAGGCTCATCGAGACGAGTGGAGGAACCGCGGGAGGTGCAGACTGTAGATCTTCGGTCGTGGTTGTAAATAGAAGAGGAGATTTTTTTAGGATTCAAATCTGATATAAAAGCTTCATGTGTTTGTCGTTTATTTCCATCCCTCGTTTTTTCCCATAGAGCCCCATTCATTTTTGGGCCTACCCAAACATTATGGTTTTGTTTAATCTACAGCCTCCAAACAGCCTGTACTCACTCTGAGCAGATCCTCAAACTCCAATCCACAGACATACTGACCTGCACTCGTCTATTTGTTGATAATTCATCCCCCGTTTTTCCCCATAGGGTCCCATTCATTTTTGGGCCCACTCAAACATTATGGTTTCATACAACCAACAGCCTCCAAACTGCATGTACTCACTCAGAGCAGATCCTCAAACTCCAATCCACAGACATACTGACCCGCACTCGTCTATTTGTTGATAATTCATCCCTCGTTTTTCCCCATAGAGTCTCGTCAATTTTGGGCCCACTCAAACATTATGGTTTCATACAACCAACAGCCTCCAAATTGCATGTACTCACTCAGAGCAGATCCTCAAACTCCAATCCACAGACATACTGACCTGCACTCGTCTATTTGTTGATAATTCATCCCTCTTTTTTCCCCATAGAGTCCCATCAATTTTGGGCCCACCCAAACATTTTGGTTTCATTCAACCAACAGCCACCAAACTGGCTGTACTCACTCAGAGCAGATCCCCAAACTCTAATCCACCTACATACTGATCCACACTCCTCTATTTGTTGATAATTCATCCCTCGTTTTCCCCATAAAGTCCCATTCATTTTTGGGCCCACCCAAACATTATGGTTTTTTTAAATCTGCAGCCACAAACCACCTGTACTCACTAAGCGAAGATCTTCAACCTCTAATCCACATACATACTGACCCACACTACTCTATTTGTTGATAATTCATCCCTCGTTTTTTCCCCATAGACTCCCATTCATTTTTTGGACATACACAAACTTCATGGTTTTGTTTAATCCACAGCCACCAAATTGCATGTACTCACTCAGAGCAGATCCTCAAACTCCAATCCACAGACATACTGACCTGCACTCGTCTATTTGTTGATAATTCATCCCTCTTTTTTCCCCATAGAGTCCCATCAATTTTGGGCCCACCCAAACATTTTGGTTTCATTCAACCAACAGCCACCAAACTGGCTGTACTCACTCAGAGCAGATCCCCAAACTCTAATCCACCTACATACTGATCCACACTCCTCTATTTGTTGATAATTCATCCCTCGTTTTCCCCCATAAAGTCCCATTCATTTTTGGGCCCACCCAAACATTATGGTTTTTTTAAATCTGCAGCCACAAACCACCTGTACTCACTAAGCGAAGATCTTCAACCTCTAATCCACATACATACTGACCCACACTACTCTATTTGTTGATAATTCATCCCTCGTTTTTTCCCCATAGACTCCCATTCATTTTTTGGACATACACAAACTTCATGGTTTTGTTTAATCCACAGCCACCAAACTGCCTGTACTCACTCAGAGCAGATCCCCAACCTCTAATCCACAGACATACCAACCCGCACTCCTCTATTTATTGTTAATTCATCCCTTGTTCCTCCTATTGAGTCCCATTCATTTTTGGGCCCACCCAAACATTATTGGTTTTGTTTAATCTGTAGCATCAAAACTGTCTGTACTCACTCAGGGCAGATCCCCAAACTCTAATCCACCTACACACTGACCTGCACTCCTCTTTTTGTTCTTAATTCATCCCTCTCTTTATTTTTCACTATAGTCCCATTCATTTTCGGCCGAACCCAAACATTATGGTTTTGTTTAATCTGCAGCCTCCAAACAGCCTGTACACACTCAACATTGTTCCCTGATTGATTGATTGATTGATTGATTGATTGATTGATTGATTGAACTCCAGAGTGTCCAGTCTGATTGTGTGATTCTGGCTTGTATACAGCTGTTTGATTGGATGCACAAATTCCAAAAAACAACAGATTTTTTTCCTTTCCCATAGAGAATGAATAGGATGGAAACGTTCACGCCAGTCTACTGAACTTCTGCTTGACTGTCAGACTCCGTTTCACATACACTGACTCAGAGCAGACCCCTGACCTCAACTGCAGGGTTGGTTCGACCTGTACTTGTCTGTTTGTCTTTTTTTTCCATCCCTCGTTTTTCCCCATAGAGTCCCATTCATTTTCAGGTGAACCCAAACATCATGGTTTCGTTTAACTTTCAGCCTCCAAACTGCACGTACTCACTCAGGACAGGTCTCCAAGTTCTAATAAAGTAACATACAAACCCGCACTCCTCTTTTTGTTGTTATTTCCTCCCTTGTTCCTCTTATTGAGTCCCATTCATTTTTGGGCCCACCCAAACATTATGGTTTTGTTTAGTCTACAGTCTCCAAACTGTCTGTACTCACTCAGAGCAGATCCCCAACCTCTAATTCACACCAGGGATCACTAATAGGCGGACTGTGGTCCAGGTCCGGACCCAGACATTGTCCAACGTGGACCCAAACCAATAAACTGTTGAGAATAATTCAATTTTGACTGTGTTTATTTTAAGCGGCGGAGCTTTTCTTGTCTTTACGGTATACGGCTTTACAGCGCAGTGAACTTAAAGACCAATCACGTGTGCTATAAGATCACTGAAGGCTCCTCAGCCAATCAGATCTGTGGAGATTGGGAAACAGGAACGGTTCTGGAAAGGACCTGCTCGTCTAGTTTTGGAGAATATTGCTCTGTACAACCAACATGTCAATCTGTGAAGCTGAGTTAACAAGAAGAACCACGATTTATTTACTTTCTCTATAAATAAAGACAGTAAAGGGAACTAAAAGTATCAGATTTATTAGATTTTCTGTAAAATCCTCTGCACGTTGGTCTCCATTGTTGTATCTACTGACGTACTCAACGGGTGGTGATGTCAAATGGTTGCAGTGACAGCCCGTCACGCTTGAGCACAGCTAGCTAGCTAAACATGCTACAGTTCAGTCTTTACAGTTTGAGCAAGAACACAACATTTCTGACATCAGCGGCGACATCACACACCACGTTAGTGTAAATGGTGAACAGAGAGGGTGGAGGAGAGAGTGGACACAGTGCTGCAGTTGTTGTGAAGCTGTGTGTTGGTGTTGACGGAGAAGGAGAGTGTCTGTTAAAGGAGCTCCGCTTTCTAGCAGGAAACATTCACGCTCAGTAAACAGCTAGATACACTGAACGGGAGTGTCTCTGAGCTTCACACTCCTTTATTAGTGAAGTAGTATGTTCACTACTAAGACTCTACTTTCACCTTCAGGGTCCACAAACGAGGAGAAGCAGCTGACGCTAACGCTAAACCTTCTCAGGAGAGAATCCAGCGCATGTTCACGTTCACGGTTCTTCTCGCGGTTCTCCATAATCTGGAGCTTCTGGACTTCCTGTGTGGGGAAACTGTGGCACTGCATTGTGTTTTAGTCTACGCTTCAAACCAACAGCCTCCGTCAAGTCTCTCACCAGTGGTGGTCTACTGAACCACTCAAACTCATCCAGACTGAAGTGAGGAGAGCAGAGTGGGGGTCTTTGGGTAGCTGTGTTGGTCCACACGCTGCTTCACTAACTATTCTTCTTGTTTATGTTTGTGAAGCTGTTTAGACTAATATCAGTCTTCCCACTGCCTTTCACTGAAACTACATCAACAACACAATATACATGGTTTTCTTTAAGCTAGGTTAGTAACTAACACTCACTCCTTCACACCACAGTCTAGTTTAGCACTGACACCATTTGACGTCATCTACCCAGCAGGCATTGCGTGTCAGTAATAATGGCTGTGTCCGTATGTTAAATATTTAGAATTTATAAACAAATCTGCTACTTCTGTGATTTTTTACAACACGTCTTAACAATTTAGAGTCATTACACCATATTAAGGCTCACAAGTGTTACCAGTGTGTATGATGTGTTGGTGTTTCAGTTGCTGATGGTATAAGATGCTGATGCTAGGCTACTTCAGTAAACAGGATACACCACTAAATCATAATACACGTTAGAAATGATGATGGTCCAGACCTTGGCCTGAGGAGATCTACTCTAACTGGACCTTACTGATTCTAATTAAACACCCCTTCTTTGCACACTTCTACATACTTTAATACACAATTGCTGTTTATTTACTGAACTGGCAGGTAATGTGGCCAATGTAGAAGTAGAAGTTATTGTTGGTCACAATTATAGACATACACAATCTAACTAAACTAGCTACACACAATCTGCTGTACTTTACATCCAGGCAACATCCACAGAATAGGACAGAATCCGCAACCAAGCCCTTGTGTTAATGATTCTTCAAGAGCTAATCAGTAATTCAGAAGCTGAGACTGGACGTGAGCTGCTTCACCCATTAAATAAAGGTAGCCCACAAAGTCTGCAACAGGTTCTTTCCAAAAAAGGTCAGTGTGGACCATGAACAGTTTTAAGAAGATCATGTTATAGAGACACGAGAAACTGGAAGAGCTACTAAAGCACCACTAATGATCTAAATGTACATCAATCCAAGCTTAGATAGCACCTGTCTAGAAATAAAGGACATTCTGGCCTGTTGCTGCCCCCCCCCTCGGGGTGGACATCCCGTTTAGATGACTCTGAGAGTTTAACGGGCTCCTGAAAGAGGTGAGAAAAGAACCCGAGGGTAAGAGCGGAAGATCTACAGACTCTACAAGCTGCAGAAAGTTTTGTTCTTGTGTCCACTAATAGAAAAACACTGAGCAAGCATGGTGCTCACGGAAGGAGAAAATAATGCTGTCCAGGAAAAAACATTGCAGACCATTTAAAGTTTGCCCAAGACCATCTGAAACACCAACACCTCATCCCAAGAGTGAAGCATGGTGGAGGCAGCATCATGGTGTAAAGGTTGAAGTCTTGCAATCATTAAGAGAACAATGAATTCAAATGAGGTACACTATAACACTACCTTCACCTACCTGTGTACAGGTATACAGTAACACTACCTTCACCTACCTGTGTACAGGTATACAGTAACACTACCTTCACCTACCTGTGTACAGGTAAACTGTAACACGGTTTAGTTAGAGTGTGTTTGGATATTATTGTGACTTAGATAACAAGCAGATCTCATTTTTATTAATAATCAATACAGAAATCTAGCTAATTTCCAACAGTTCACTCAGTTTTGCTTGCAACCTTAACTTCCATACATTTTCTTCCAGGTTTAGATTGTCTATTAAAGTGTGTAGACATTCCTGACACTCTGGAAAATAACAAGAGCTTGGAATTTCACCGGGGTGCTCAAACTTCTGCCCAAATGACTGTATGTAAAAAGATCATACTGGCCTAATCACATAATCGCAAATAACAACAATGACCTACATCAAGTAATTCCTCTGAAATGACTATGTAGAGCGATCGTAGAGCAAAGCAGGCCACACTCTGGTCTTCAAAGGGTTAAAGCTGGGCCGCAAATGCAAAACTGCCTATTAATAGTAATTATCATGGATCCTGCTGGGTACTCCACATCCTGGTCTAACCACTGCTATACTGCCGGAGACCAACACTGCCAGCTGCTCCCCAGCTGCACGCTTAAAATTCCCTAATCACCCCGTCTTAACCCTTAGAACATATCACTCCGAAGAACAGACAGATGCTCGCGGACACAAATGAAGTTTCCTTTAATAACAGCGGGGTCTTCTGAAAACCCAGGTCACAACCCAGCAAGAATACGCCAATGGTGTCCAACCCTGGTCCTGGAGGTCCAACTTCCTGCAGAACCAGGTTCCAACCACAGCTCTTCCCAAGTCCCTGATTGTCTGGATGAGATATATTAGATATTTATAAGGGGTGAGGCAGCTTAAATAAATTTTATAATTCAATTTACTTGTTTTGGATCATCACAAATCCTGATTTTAGGTTTATTTATTTATTTATTTTTATAAAAATCATGGGTCAAAATGAACCCTTTCTATGGAATGAACCCTCACTATGAAATTTTTTTGGAACTATATTGACATTTGTGAACATTTACAGTCTGCAACATATTTATACACACTATTTTTGTTCAGAAAGTAAATAAATAATAATTAAAATAATGATTTAAGATGCAAAACAAGTTTTTTAATGGACACTTGGAACATTACATATTGAAACAAACTAATTTCAAAAGATAACATTGGAAATGAAGATGGGTCAAGTTTAACCCATGTTTTGCATTAGAGGAGCTTTGTGTATCAAAGGGTTGTAGCCTCTACTGCACTGACTGAGTAAAGAATACTATGTAGTTATCATACTAACACTTTCCGACGAGAGGAAAGGACTACCATTGATAAAAACAAAGTTTGGTGCCAGTGGGCTCTAATATTAGCTAGTTAGTTAATGTTTGTACCCACTGGCTAAAGCCAAACTGTCCTTTTGTGGATGTTCTTGATATAAACTATAGAGTTTTATAGAATGTTTCTTGCTAAAAAGACACATCTTCATGTTTCAGTTGTCAGGCTTGTCAGTCAAACAAGGGCCGATGAAGATAGCTAGCTATCTAGCAAAGGTAGAGGTAATGCTAGCTAGCTAACTAAGGTGGACAATAATTATTTTTCTTCCGATGTCTGATCAGTTGAAACTGAAGTAAAGGAAGAAAAGTTGTGATAAGTACCATAAAAACCATGGATCATTCTTTCATTTACAAAATAATGAATACACACAATACATTCAGAAAGCTAAATGCCTTAGCTGGCTGTCCTGGTCCTAGCTAGCTGTCTTTATCTTAGCTAGCTTTCGTCTTAGCTAACAATCTTTGCCCTAGCTGACTGTATTTGTCTTAACTAGCTATGTTTGTTTTATTCACTTGTCAGTGTATTAGCTAGCTATCTTTGCCTTAACTAGCTTTATTTTGCCTTAATTAGTTGTCTTTGCCTTAGCTTAACTAGCTGTCTTTGCCTTAGCTAGCTATCTTTGCCTCAGCCACCTGTCTTTGTCTTAGCTAGCTGTTTTTTGCCTTAGCTAGTTATCTTTGCCTCAGCCATCTGTCTTTGTCTTAGCTAGCTGTTTTTGCCTCAGCTAGCTGTCTTTGCCTCAGCCACCTGTCTTTGTCTTAGCTAGCTGTTTTTGCCTTAGCTAACTGTCTTTGCCTCAGCCACCTGTCTTTGTCTTAGCTAGCTGTTTTTGCCTTAGCTAGCTATCTTTGCCTCAGCCACCTGTCTTTGTCTTAGCTAGCTGTTTTTGCCTTAGCTAGCTGTCTTTGCCTCAGCCACCTGTCTTTGTCTTAGCTAGCTGTCTTTGCCTTAGCTAGTTATCTTTGCCTCAGCCACCTTGTCTTTGTCTTAGCTAGCTGTTTTTACCTTAGCTAACTGTCTTTGCCTCAGCCACCTGTCTTTGTCTTAGCTAGCTGTCTTTGATTTAGCTATCTGCCCTGAAAAAACAGTTACGTTATGACAACATACTGTTTTAGTGCCCACAAGGTTGAAATGTAATTCCTCAGAAAGTTGTGACAACATTATCTGACAACAATGTGATAACATAGTAGGAACGTTGTCAGTCAATGTTGCCGACAACGTTGTGATAACGTTTCTGCTGCGTATCTTGGCTATTACTAGCTGTCTTTGCCTTAAGTAGCTATTTTTGTCTTCGCTGGTTGTGTTTGGGTTGTCATTAGTTCATTAGACAGGGCTAGCAAACAAATCATGAAGATGTGGTCACCTACGCTTCGCTAAGGTGTAGCTACTCTTACAGAAAATAAGTATACTTAAAGTTAATTTTATTAAGTATACTTTATGTAGTTACTATACTAATGTCATTGTACTAGTAGTACACTTGTATATGTACTATTTTAATACTTCTTGGGACTAAATTGGCCCACTTTCTGGTATACTTTTAAGTACACTTTAAGTGTAAGAGTAGTAAACCAAGTATAAAACTAGTTTACATCTAGTACTGCAACTACACTAAAAGTAATCTTAAGGGTTTACTGTTAGTTTACTAGCTTGTAAGTTTTCTTTAAGTGAACTTAACATAATACTTATAATTTACTGCTTATATTATTGTTGTACTTTAAAGTATATGACTAGGTTTAACGTTTTTTTTCTACATAAAATAGAACTTAACAACGTTTACTTACTCACCAGTGGACACACGTAAAATAAACCAGATACACTCAGATTAAGAAACATATTTGTATTTTTATAAATCTTTTTAAATCAAATTTTAAATAAATATTATACTGAATGTGATTTTGTGCAGAGCAAGAATACTTACTTCTACTATGTCAATCAAAAGATTAAGTACAAGTAAAGACCAAATATACTTAGACTGTTCTATATTTATCAGTATAACCCAAGTATACTTAAGTATAACTGTGTTTAGTATATCACTGAGAAGTACATAAAAAGTAAACTGAAAGCATACTCACTTCCTTTTAGTTTAAAAGAAGTAAACTAATGGTACACTTGAATAAACTTCTTTTTTGTAAGGGTTTGCTGTTGGTATGTTATCCTTGGTAGTTGTTAAGGTGTTGCTAGGCCATTGCTGTGTCATTCTAAGTGGCTGCTAAGGTTTAAATATTATTTAAATATTATTTTCGGCCCAAACCTTGAAATTTGGCTTCTGAGGGGTTAAAACATGGCCGCCTACGCAAAAACTGCCGATATCGACCATTAATAGTAATTAGCCTGCTGGGCGCTAATACGCCAGCTCTAATGTGGGCCGTATACCACCACTGGTGGCTGCAACCCCCCTTTAAAGTCCCCCGTTTACACAGATTCACATCTCAATTTCCCTAAACACACTTTCTTTGCCCTCATTTCGCTCCAGTGGCAGTAGCAGTCGCCCTTCCACTTCCCCTTACGCATCACTTCATAAACTAAATCACTCTCCACCGCGGTGGCACCTTACAAGAGCCCGCCAGTTAAAAGCATCTGCTCGGTCCTCTGGCGAATGGGCTGATAATTAGATGGAGTTGACCCCTTTGACATTAAAACCCCTCAATTAACACAAGATTAAACACTTCATAAAACAAAATGGCTGAGGCTGGAGTCGCTCTCTTGAAAGCGCCGGGAGCCCTAATGAGCTTTCTCCACGTGGGAAACAGACAAAACACGGGCAATAAACACTAAATAAAAGAGAGGCAGCAATTAAATGTGCCGGAGCAGATGTGTGCGTACTCACGCTGAAGGTTCGGCGCTATCCTTATTTGCCGTTTCTCTGAAATTCCTTTGAGTTTGGTCAGCTTGGCGCACCACAGCTGACCGGCAGATCTGGACGTCTCCAGCCAGCAGATGGTTTCGTCCCTGTGGATAAAGTCCAGGGCTTGGGTGCCGTTTGTGTCTGTCGGCTTCAGACTTGGCACCGATGACCCGTTGAGGTGGGCGACTGATATGGAGTTCAGATTCGCCGTCAGTAGCAGCGGCGGTCGATCCCCGGGATCTAGAACGAGAAGAACAGAGATGTTTTAGTCTAACGAATGTATGGTGGTCTTGTACTAATATAAAAAAAAATGTTATTAATAAAATGTATGCACTGTAGACATGTTTGGGGTCTAATCAGTCAGTATTCAGGAGTATTAATGCCAAACAATCAGCATTTAGTAGCAGTAACGCTAACCAATAATTACATTTATTAGCAGTAACGTTAAGGAATTAGAACTCAGTCGCAAAGATACCAACCAATCAGCACTCAGTAACAGTAGCGCTAACCGATCTTCACATTTAGTAGCAGTAATGTTAAAGAATTAGAACATTACAATTAGTAGCAGTGATATTAACCAATTAAAAATCAGTAGCAGTAGTCAGTAGACATGTTTGAGGTCTATTCAGTCAGTACTCAGGAGTATTAATGCCAAACAATCAGCATTTAGTAGCAGTAACGCTTACCAATAATTGCATTTAGTAGCAGTAATGTTAAGGAATTAGAACTCAGTAGCAAAGATACCAACCAATCAGTACTCAGTATCAGTAATGCTAAACAATCAGTACATTTAGTAGCAGTAATATTAACCAGTTAAAATTCAGTAGCTGAAGTCAGTAGACATGTTTGAGGTCTAATCAGTCAGTACTCAGGAGTATTAATGCCAAACATCAGCACTCAGTAGCAGCAACGTTAACCAATAATTACATTTAGTAGCAGTAATGTTAAGGAATTAGAACTCAGTAGCAAAGATACCAACCAATCAGCACTCAGTTACAGTAGTGCTAACCGATCTTCACATTTAGCAGCAGTAATGTTAAAGAATTAGAACATTACATTTAGTAGCAGTGATATTAACCAATTAAAATTCAGTAGCAGTAGTCCGTAGACATGTTTGGGGTCTAATCAGTCAGTACTCAGGAGTATTAATGCCAAACAGTCAGCATTTAGTAGCAGTAACGCTAACCAATCATTACATTTAGTAGCAGTAATGTTAAGGAATTAGAACTCAGTCGTAAAGATACCAACCAATCAGCACTCAGTATCAGTAATGCTAAACAATCAGTACATTTAGAAGCAGTAATATCAACCAATTAAAATTCAGTAGCAGTGGTCAGTAGACATGTTTGGGGTCTAATAAGTCAGTACTCAGGAGTATTAATGCCAAACAATCAGCACTCAGTAACAGTAACGCTAACCAATCTTCACATTTAGTAGAAGTAATGTTAAGGAATTAGAACTCAGTAGCAAACATACCAACCAATCAGCACTCAGTAACAGTAGCGCTAACCAATCTTCACATTTAGTAGCAGTAATGTTAAAGAATTAGAACATTACAATTAGTAGCAGTGCTATTAACCAATTAAAATTCAGTAGCAGTAGTCAGTAGACATGTTTGGGGTCTAATCAGTCAGTACTCAGGAGTATTAATGCCAAACAATGAGCATTTAGTAGCAGTAACGCTAACCAATAATTACATTTAGTAGCAGTAATGTTAAGGAATTAGAACTCAGTAGCAAACATACCAACCAATCAGCACTCAGTATCTGTAATCCTAACCAATCAGTGCTCAGTAACAGTAACGCTTACCAATAATTACATTTAGTAGCAGTAATGTTAAGGAATTAGAACTCAGTAGCAAAGATACCAACCAATCATCACTCAGTATCAGTAATGCTAAACAATCAGTACATTTAGTAGCAGTAATATTAACCAATTAAAATTCAGTAGCAGTAGTCAGTAGACATGTGTGGGGTCTAATCAGTCAGTGTTCCGGAGTATTAATGCCAAACAATCAGCATTTAGTAGCAGTAACGCTAACAAATCATTACATTTAGTAGCAGTAATGTTAAGGAATTAGAACTCAGTCGCAAAGATACCAACCAATCAACACTCAGTAACAGTAGCGCTAACCAATCTTCACATTTAGTAGCAGTAATGTTAAAGAATTAGAACATTACATTTAGTAGCAGTGATATTAACCAATTAAAATTCAGTAGCAGTAGTCCGTAGACATGTTTGGGGTCTAATCAGTCAGTACTCAGGAGTATTAATGCCAAACAATCAGCATTTAGTAGCAGTAACGCTAACAAATCATTACATTTAGTAGCAGTAATGTTAAGGAATTAGAACTCAGTCGCAAAGATACCAACCAATCAACACTCAGTATCAGTAATGCTAAACAATCAGTACATTTAGAAGCAGTAATATCAACCAATTAAAATTCAGTAGCAGTGGTCAGTAGACATGTTCGGGGTCTAATAAGTCAGTACTCAGGAGTATTAATGCCAAACGATCAGCACTCAGTAACAGTAACGCTAACCAATCTTCACATTTATTAGCAGTAATGTTAAGAAATTAGAACTCAGTAGCAAACATACCAACCAATCAGCACTCAGTAACAGTAGCGCTAACCAATCTTCACATTTAGTAGCAGTAATGTTAAAGAATTAGAACATTACAATTAGTAGCAGTGATATTAACCAATTAAAAGTCAGTAGACATGTTTGGGGTCTAATCAGTCAGTACTCAGAAGTATTAATGCCAAACAATCAGCATTTAGTAGCAGTAACGCTAACCAATAATAACATTTAGTAGCAGTAATGTTAAGGACTAAGAACTTAGTAGCAAAGATACCAACCAATCAGCACTCAGTATCTGTAATCCTAACCAATCAGTGCTCAGTAGCAGTTATCCTAACTGATTAGCACTCAGAAGTATTAACGCAAACTAATCAGCACTCAGTAGCAGTAATGCCAACCAATTAGAACTCAGTAATACTAATTAATCAACACATTTGGTAGCGGTAATACTAACCAATTATAACCCAGTACCCGTAATGCAAATCAGTCAGCACTCAGTAGTATTGATGCAATGTAATCAGCACTCAGTATCAGTAATGCTAACCAATAAACGCATTTAGTAGCAGTGATATTAACCAATTAAAATGCAGTATGAGTAGTGCAAATCAGTCAGGAAACAGTAGTGTTAATGAACACTAATCAGCACTCAGTAGCAGTAATGCCAACAAATCATCACTCAGTAGCAGTAATGCCAACCAATCATCACTCAGTAGCATTAATGCCACCCAATCAGCACTCAGTAGCATTAATGCTAAACATTCAGAATTCAGTGGTATTGATGATGCTAATCAGTCAGCACTCAGCTTGAGTAATCATTAATGCCAACCAATCAGTACCCAGTATCAGCGCTTTGTAACAGTAATGCAATTTATTCAGTACATATAGTAGCAGTATTATTAACCAATTAATACTCAGTAGCAGTATTGCAAATCAGTCAGCACTCAATAGTATTAATGCAAACTAATCAGCATTCAGTAGCAGTAATGACAACCAATCAGCCATAAGTAGCAGTAATGCCAACCAATCAGCACTCAGTATTTGTAATGATAACCAATCGGCACATTTAGTTACAGTTGTACTGACCAATTAGAAATCAGGGCCAGTAATGCCAACCAACTCAGCACTAGCAGTAATGCAAATCAGTCAGCACTCAGTAGCATTAATGTTAATCAGTCAGCACTCAGTATTAGTAATGGCAACCAATCAGCACCAGGTATCACTAATGCTAACCAATCAGCACTCAGTAGCAGTAATGCCCACCCCTCAGCACTTGGGCAGTAATGCCAACCAATCAGCACATTTAGTGGCAATAATATTAACCAATTAAAACTCAATAGCAGCAATGCAAATAAGCAATTAATAGTATTAATGCAAACTAATCAGTAGCAGTAATGCTAACTAATTAGAACTCAGGGCCAGTAATGCCAAACAATCAGCACTGGGTATCAGTAATGCTAACCAATCAACACTCAGTAGCAGTAGTGCCAAACAATCAGCACTCAGTAGCAGTAGTGCCAAACAATCAGCACGCAGTAGCAGTAATACTAACTAATTAGAACTCAGGGCCAGTAATGCCAAACAATCAGCACTGCGTATCAGTAATGCTAACCAATCAACACTCAGTAGCAGTAGTGCCAAACAATCAGCACTCAGTAGCAGTAATGCTAACCAATCAACACTCAGTAGCAGTGGTGCCAAACAATCAGCACTCAGTAGCAGTAATGCTAACCAATCAACACTCAGTAGCAGAAGTGCCAAACAATCAGCACTCAGTAGCAGTAGTGCCAAACAATCAGCACTGCGTATCAGTAATGCTAACCAATCAACACTCAGTAGCAGTAGTGCCAAACAATCAGCACTCAGTAGCAGTAATGCCAACCAATCAGCACTCAGTTGCAGTAATGCCAACCAATCAGCACTCAGTAGCAGTAGTGCCAACCAATCAACACTCAGTAGCAGTAGTGCCAAACAATCAGCACTCAGTAGCAGTAATGCCAAACAATCAGCACTCAGTAGCAGTAGTGCCAAACAAAAAGCACTTAGTAGCAGTAATGCAAACCAATCAGCACTCAGTAGCAGTAATGCCAACCAATCAGCACTCAGTAGCAGTAGTGCCAACCAATCAACACTCAGTAGCAGCAGTGCCAAACAATCAGCACTCAGTAGCAGTAATGCCAACCAATCAGCACTCAGTTGCAGTAATGCCAAACAATTAGCACTCATTAGCAGTAGTGCCAAACAATCAGCACTCAGTAGCAGTAATGCCAAACAATCAGCACTCAGTAGCAGTAGTGCCAAACAAAAAGCACTTAGTAGCAGTAATGCCAACCAATCAGCACTCAGTAGCAGTAATGCCAACCAATCAGCACTCAGTAGCAGTGGTGCCAAACAATCAGCACTTAGTAGCAGTAGTGCCAAACAATCAGCACTCAGTAGCAGTAATGCCAAACAATCAGCACTTAGTAGCAGTAATGACAACCAATCAGCACTCAGTAGCAGTGGTGCCAAACAATCAGCACTTAGTAGCAGTAGTGCCAAACAATCAGCACTCAGTAGCAGTAATGCCAAACAATCAGCACTTACTAGCAGTAATGACAACCAATCAGCACTCAGTAGCAGTAGTGCCAAACAATCAGCACTTAGTAGCAGTAATGACAACTAATTACAACTCAGGCCAGTAATGCAAACCAACTCTGCACCAGCAGTAGTGCAAATCAGTCAGCACTCAGTAGCAGTAATCCTGTTGATGTTGCTTCCAGAGGCTGTTTGTGTGTGGTCTTTTACTTCCATTTCACAAGAACAGCACTTACAGTTGTCTGAGGCAGCTTTAGCAGAACAGAAATTTCACACACCTATATCAGCACTGTGTTTAAAACCAGTACTTCAGTACAATCCGATCTACTGCTAGTGCTTGTCTATGGCTATGCTCTGAATTTCAGACACCTGTTAGCAGTGGGTTAGCAGGAGAGGCTCCTGCTAAAACAGCTTTCAACGTAGAAACCCTGCTGATTAGTCGACGTTCGTCAAATTAATTGCCTTAAAATGTGTAAAAAGCCATTAACGCCAGTTCAGCGGAGCAACTGTCACCACATTTTAAGAGTGACAAGCGACCATAAACCATCTGATTACCTCCAAACCTAATTTAGAGGAGTGATCAATGTTGACATAAGCTACTTCCACCAGCCCTCGCTTTCTGTCTATCCTTTCTTTTTTGATTTTTTTAATGAAGATGCAGCTCGAGACGTAATTAATTAGGTATTAATTCCTGCCGCTGATAGCCAGACTACGTCAGTCCTGATTGGCTCTTCATTAAAACCGGCCTTATTTATCTCTCATCTCCAGGACCTGGCATGCCGACGGCCATTTGCATGTTGATGATGTTAAGCGTAACTGACAGCTCTAAAAGGCGGGCGGCGGAGGCGTCGGTGTTAATAAGCTCCGAGCGATGCTCAGACGGCGCGGATTCCGCTCCGTAGCCGGGGGCTCCCGTTCGAAATTGACACCTGTGGTCCTGCTCCGTAATGACCACCCCTGGGCCTCGAACACATGCTTCGGTTTAACACAACACGCGGGCCAATCAGGAATATCCGACCTTTATCTGAACTTTCCGTTCACTGCTCCTCCTGAAGAACCTTCTCACCACGAAATTCAACCGATATCATCAACACCTCCTTCAGAGGAGAACTTATTAGACAGCGTCTCAGTCTGACTTCCACTTACCAACTCTGAGCTTCACCAACGTGACCACTTTATTAGAAACACCAACTCAGAGCTTCACCAACGTGACCACTTTATTAGAAACACCAACTCTGAGCTTCACCAACGTGACCACTTTATTAGAAACACCAACTCTGAGCTTCACCAACATGACCACTTTATTAGAAACACAAACCTTGTCCTTCCAATAACTGGCCACTTTATTAGAAACACAAACCTTGTGCTTCCACAAACTGGCCGCTTTATTAGAAACACCCACCTTGTGCTTCCACAAACAGGCCACTTTATTAGAAACACCCACCTTGTGCTTCCAATAACTGGCCACTTTATTAGAAACACACACCTTGTGCTTCCACAAACAGGCCACTTTATTAGAAACACCAATCTTGTGCTTCCACAAACAGGCCACTTTATTAGAAACACCAATCTTGTGCTTCCACAAACAGGCCACTTTATTAGAAACACCAACCTTGTGCTTCCAATAACTGGCCACTTTATTAGAAACACCCACCTTGTACTTCCACAAACAGGCCACTTTATTAGAAACACCCACCTTGTACTTCTACAAACAGGCCACTTTATTACAAACAGCCACCTTGTACTGTCACTAACTGGCCACTTTATTAGAAACACCAATCTTGTGCTTCCACAAACTGGTCACTTTATAAGAAACACCAACCTTGTGCTTCCAATAACTGGCCACTTTATTAGAAACACACACCTTGTGCTTCCACAAACAGGCCACTTTATTAGAAACACCAATCTTGTGCTTCCACAAACAGGCCACTTTACTAGAAACACCAATCTTGTGCTTCCACAAACTGGCCACTTTATTAGAAACAGCCACCTTGTACTGTCACTAACTGGCCACTTTATTAGAAACAGCCACCTTGTACTGTCACTAACTGGCCACTTTATTAGAAACAGCCACCTTGTACTTCCACTAACTGGCCACTTTATTAGAAACAGCCACCTTGTACTGTCACTAACTGGCCACTTTATTAGAAACAGCCACCTTGTACTTCCACTAACTGGCCACTTTATTAGAAACACCAAACTTGTACTTCCACTAACTGGCCAGATTATTAGAAACAACCACCTTGTGTGCACTGAGTGGCCAATTTATTGAAAACACCAACCTTGTGCGTCCACTAACTCCTACCTTGTATTTTACTAACTGGCCACTTTATTAGAAACACCTACCTTGTATTTTACTAACTGGCCACTTTATTAGAAACACCTACCTTGTATTTTACTAACTGGCCACTTTATTAGAAACATCAACCTTGTATTTTACTAACTGGCCACTTTCTTAGAAACACCTAAGATGTAATAAATAGTTTGAACACGTTTGCAGCTTCAGTGAAGTTGCTGTGGTTGCATCTTTAACTGTTCTGTTAAGACAGAAAAAAAGAGGGAAGAGAGAAAGCGTGTCTGAGGTGGAAGTGGAGTGTGTTCGTGTGTTTTTGCTGAGGATGAGGAGGATGATGAATGTTCTCACCGGTTTCGGCTTTGCAGGACCTTCTGTTGGCCTGGAGGCTGAACCCATCTGCACAGCTGCATCTGTACGAGCCCAGCGTGTTCATGCAGATCTGACTACACGTCCCATAATCCTCGCATTCGTCGTGATCTGAGGGGAAACGCAGGGGTCACCAGCTGTAGGATTAAATGAATACCTGCTGTCCAGGAGAGGCCAGTGGTCAGACACTGAAGTCTGTCAGTCAAGGTTTATGTGGAACTAGTTGGGACTAGAGTTGTTACCATTGTAGTGGTGCGGGTGTAGTTCTTATAGGTTCCACCATGTGGACTGTGAAATGGGAAAGTAACCGGAACTACTTTTGTTTTGCAATTTTGCTCCACTGTTGTACAAACAATCAGATTAAAAAAAAAAAACGTTCCCGCAGGCAGTCCCATCCCAACAGCGGGACCAAGAAATTCTCTAACGGAAAATTGGCCCCATAATTAAACAATTAAGACCTGATCAGAGTCGTTCAGAGTGGTTCAGTGCGAAACGCTCTGATCTAGACTAACTTACAGAGTCACAGCTGTTCACAGTGGTGGTGAATGGAACCAGACGTCCACCTCCTGCTTCAAACAACTGGCCACTTTTTTAGAAACACCCATCTTGTGCTTCTACTGACTGGCCACTTTATTAGAAACACCCACCTTGTGCTTCTACTGACTGGCCACTTTATTAGAAACACCCACCTTGTGCTTCCACTAACTGGCCACTTTATTAGAATCACCAACCTTGCACTTCCACTAACTGGCCACTTTATTAGAAACACATACCTTGCACTTCCACTAACTGGCCACTTTATTAGAAACACCCACGTTGTGCTTCCACTAACTGGCCACTTTATTAGAATCACCAACCTTGCACTTCCACTAACTGGCCACTTTATTAGAAACACATACCTTGCACTTCCACCAACTGGCCACTTTATTAGAAACACCAACCTTGTGCTGTCACTAACTGGACACTTTATTAGAAACACCCACCTTGTGCTTCCATTAACTGGCCACTTTATTAGAAACAACCACCTTGTACTTCCACAAACTGGCCACTTTATTAGAAACACACACCCTACACTTCCACCAACTGGCCACTTTATTAGAAACACCAACATTTTGCTTCCAGTAACTGGCCACTTTATTAGAAACACCCACCTTGTACTTCCACTAATTGGCCACTTTATTAGAAATACCAACCTTGTGTTGTCACTAACTGGCCACTTTATTAGAAACACAAACCTTGTACTTCCACTAACTGGCCACTTTATTAGAAACACCTACCTTGTGCTTCCACTAACTGGCCACTTTATTAGAAACACCAACCTTGGGCTATGGAGGATTAATCACAGTAGCAGTTTGGGTCTAATTCATATTCATTTCAGTATAAAAGCTTTCAGCTTCAGCAGCTGCCCACTGGCCTCCATTCAAAGCAGCACATCTATTGCTGTTCACAGTACAGAGGAGTTACGGTGGTCTTCCGCCACAGTTAAAGCAAATAGGGCTAAAGTTTAAAAACGCTGAAGTGCTCCTTTAATGGGCTCCAGCGTGACCTAAATACATAAAGCCTGCGCTCGGTACGGGCTGCCATATACGCACAACTTATGAATATGCAAATGTGCTCGGTAATTGGGAGCAGGTGAGTGATGGGTAAACGAGCATGTAGGCAGGCTTTACCTCAGACGGTATGGCGCGGAAAACACAGGCATAAATAATGTTTATGGTACGCGAGACCACCGACATCCAAACCCGCAGCCCAGGAGAAGACATGCTAATTAGAGTCAGAGACACAGAGCGTGTTTGTTTACTGAGGAGGGAAATCATTAAAGGGAAGAAAACAAAAACGGACAAACAAAGGACACGAGAATGTGAAGCTAGTTCTAACTGATCGAGCCCACCTTCACCTGCCCTCCTCCCACCAACCCCCTAAACATTAGGCAGTTAGAGTCACTGATATCGTAGTTATGGAACCTGCATAAACCAAATATCAGGCATTAAAGGGCCCAAACTCTTCATTTCTGACCACTACACCACTGTGCTAACCACTACACCACTGTGCTAACCACTACACCACTGTACTAAACACTACACCACCGTACTAACCACTACACCACCGTACTGACCACTACACCACCATATTAACCACTACACACCGTACTAACCACTACACCACTGTGCTAACCACTACACCACCATACTAACCACTACACCACCATACTAACCACTACACCACTGTGCTAACCACTACACCACCGTACTAACCACTACACCACTGTGCTAACCACTACACCACTGTGCTAACCACTACACCACTGTACTAAACACTACACCACCATACTAACCACTACACCACCATACTAACCACTACACACCGTACTAACCACTACACCACTGTACTAACCACTACACCACTGTGCTAACCACTACACTACCATACTAACCACTACACCACTGTGCTAACCACTACACCACTGTACTAACCACTACACCACTGTGCTAACCACTACATCACTGTACTAACCACTACACCACTGCACTAACCACTACACCACCATACCAACCACTACACCACTGTGCTAACCACTACACCACTGTACTAACCACTACACCACTGTGCTAACCACTACACTACCATACTAACCACTACACCACTGTACTAAACACTACACCACTGTACTAACCACTACACCACTGTACTAACCACTACACCACCATACTAACTACTAAACCACTGCACTAACCACTACACCACCATACTAACCACTACACCACCATACTAAACACTACACCACCGTACTAACCACTACATCACCATACTAACCACTACACCACTGTACTAACCACTACACCACTGTATTAACCACTACACCACCATACTAACCACTACACCACTGTGCAAACCACTACACCACTGTACTAACCACTACACCACTGTGCTAACCACTACACTATCATACTAACCACTACACCACTGTACTAACCACTACACCACCGTACTGACCACTACACCACTGTACTAACCACCACACCACTGTGCTAACCACTACACTACCATAGTAACCACTACACCACTGTACTAACCACTACACCACCATACTAACCACTACACCACCATATTAACCACTACACCACTGTACTGACTACTACACCACCGTACTAACCACTACACCACCGTACTAACCACTACACCACCGTACTAACCACTACACCACTGTACTAACCACTACAGCACTAAAGCGAGAAGCTTGATCATACGGGGGAGGCTCAGAGTAGAGCCGCTACACCTCCAGGTTGTGAGGAACCAGCTAAGATGGTTCAGGCATCTCTTTAGGATGCTTCCTGGACGCCTCCCTGTGGAGGGATTACATCTCTCAGCTGGCCAGGGGATGCCTGTGTATCCCCACGGAGGAGCTAGAGGGGGTTGCTGGGGAGAGGGAGGTCTGGGCCTCCCTACTTAGACTCCTACCCCCCTGACCCAGATACCCGGAATGAGCAGCAGATGATGGATGGATGGAAAATAAAATCGGGTCTGATCACTACGCAAATACAGTGTAGTGTTTAAGAATATGGGCCCTTTAACTGGGCTGCTGGTACCTTTGCATGTCCTCCCGTCCTCCTGGAGCTCCATCCCGCTTCCACAGTAGCACGACGCTCCCGTTCGCATCCTGGCGCAGCCGAACTCACAGCGCCGCTCGCTGCAGCTCTGCACCAACTCTGAAACACAAACACATGCAGCAGATGTTATGCAGCTTTTCTCTCAGCTCAGCTTTAACACACAGCATATTCCGATCCCGCTCCAACACAGACCCACGCTCCCAGAGTTCTCCCAGACTTCCCCACACACCGCACCGGAATAACACTCATTACAGGGCGGAGTACGTCTGTGTCTAATCCACAGTAATACTGATCCTCACACCTCTATGTGTCAAATCCACAATGATACTGATCCTCACTCCTCTATGTGTCTAATCCACAGTCATACCGACCTTCACTCCTCTATGTGTCTAATCCACAGTCATACTGACCCTCACTCCTCTATGTGTCTAATCAACAGTCGTACTGACCCTCACTCCTCTATGTGTCTAATCAACAGTAATACAGACCCTCACTCCTCTATGTGTCTAATCCACAGTCATACTCACCTACACTCTTCTGTGTGTCTAATCCACAATTATACTGATCCTCACTTTTCTGTGTGTCTAATCTACAGTCAGTCATACAGACCCTCACTCCTTTAAGTGTCTAATCCACAGCCGTACTTACCCTTACTCCTCTGTGTCTAATTCAGTCATACTTACCAATACATACTTCTGTGTCTAATCCACAGTCATACAGATCCTCACTCCGCTAAGTGTCTAATCCACAGTCATACTGACTCTCACTCCTCTATGTGTCTAATCCACAGTTAATCTTCTATGTGTCTAATCCACACTCATACTAACCCATACTCCATTCTGTGTCTAATCCACAGTCGTACTAACTTTTACTCCTCTATGTGTCTAATCCACAGTCATACTGACCCACACTCCTCTATGTGTCTGATCCACAGTCATTTTGACCCACATTCCTCTATGTGTCTAATCCCCAATTATACTGATCCTCACTCTTCTGTGTGTCTAATCTAGTCAGTCATACAGACCCTCACTCCTCTATGTGTCTAATCCACAAGCATACCAACCCTCACTCCTCTGTGTCTAATCCACAGTTGTACTGACCCCTACTCCTCTATGTGTCTAATCCACAATTATACTGATCCTCACTCTTCTGTGTGTCTAATCTACAGTCAGTCATACAGACCCTCACTCATAATCCACAGCCGTACGTACCCTTGCTCCTCTATATGTCTAATCCACAGTCATACTTACCAATACTTACTTCTGTGTCTAATCCACAGTCACACTCACCCTCACTCCTTAACAATCCACCTCCTAAATGTTTTACGTCGTCAACCACACAGGGAGAGTGAACAGAAGTGAACAGAGAGTGCACATTTGAACACACCTCTGTTCCCACACGGTTCACTCTAACGTGAGCTCACCTTGAACCGAAGAGCCTCCACAAGGAGAACAATGCCAGTTCACCAGCCGGCCTGCGGAACAGAAAGCCCATTCTTTCGCAGGGACGGGGGGACGCGGCCTCGTTACGAGCGCGTGACTCAGCACTTTTGGGGGTAAGTGGCATTTAGAGCCTGTTTCCTTTGATGCATTCCTCCGGGGTCCGCTCCCGCTCAAGGTTGCCGTCAATAGGAAGCCATAAAGCTCAGATTTAGAGCGCGTGCCGCCAGATCCGTCACCTTAGCGGCACTTAGCGCGCTGTAACACTAATCTGTAGAGTGTCCCGATTTATTCATCGATCCCACACTCGGCCGAAGAACGGCCGCGGACCACCAGAGCGCCGGCGGCGCCCGCCCGCCATCGACTGCAGTAAGTTCAACATCAATAAACAATTCTGTGCATTTCTTTTTTTTTTTTGTTTACAAGGTGCTGGCGAGCGGGTCACCTTGCTGCCGCCATACTAACCATCGCTCCTCTATGTGTCTAATCTACAGTCATACAAACTCTCACTCTTCTATGTGTCTAATCCACAGTCATACTGACCCTCCCTTGTCTATGTGTCTAATCCACAGTCATACCGACCCTTACTCCTCTGTGTCTAATCCACAGTCATACTGACCCTAACTCCTTTATGTGTCTAATCCACAGTCATACTGACCCTCCCTTGTCTATGTGTCTAATCCACAGTCATACCGACCCTTACTCCTCTATGTGTCTAATCCACAGTCATACCGACCCTTACTCCTCTATGTGTCTAATCCACAGTCATACTGACCCTCACTCCTTTATGTGTCTAATCCACAGTCATACTAACCCTCACTCCTTAATGTGTCTAATCCACAGTCATACTGACCCTCACTCCTCTATGTGACAAATGCTCAAGAAAAAATGACTCTCCCTGTCTATATGTCTAATCCACAGTCATACAGACCCTCACTCCTCTATGTGTCTAATCCACAGTCATACTGACCCTCCCTTGTCTGTGTGTCTAATCCACAGTCATACCGACCCTTACTCCTCTATGTGTCTAATCCAAAGTCATACTGACCCTCACTCCTCTATGTGTCTAATCTACGGTCATACTGACCCTCACTCTTCTGTGTCTAATCCACAGTCATACTGACCCTCACTCCTCTATGTGTCTAATCCACAGTCATACTGACCCTCCCTTGTCTATGTGTCTAATCCACAGTCATACTGACCCTCACTCCTCTATGTGTCTAATCCACAGTCATACTGACCCTCCCTTGTCTATGTGTCTAATCCACAGTCATACCGACCCTCACTCCTCTATGTGTCTAATCCACAGTCATACTGACCCTCCCTTGTCTATGTGTCTAATCCACAGTCATACCGACCCTCACTCCTTTATGTGTCTAATCCACAGTCATACTGACCCTCCCTTGTCTATGTGTCTAATCCACAGTCATACCGACCCTTACTCCTCTATGTGTCTAATCCACAGTCATACTGACCCTCACTCCTCTATGTGTCTAATCTACGGTCATACTGACCCTCACTCTTCTGTGTCTAATCCACAGTCATACTGACCCTCACTCCTCTATGTGTCTAATCCACAGTCATACTGACCCTCCCTTGTCTATGTGTCTAATCCACAGTCATACTGACCCTCACTCCTCTATGTGTCTAATCCACAGTCATACTGACCCTCCCTTGTCTATGTGTCTAATCCACAGTCATACCGACCCTCACTCCTCTATGTGTCTAATCCACAGTCATACTGACCCTCCCTTGTCTATGTGTCTAATCCACAGTCATACCGACCCTCACTCCTTTATGTGTCTAATCCACAGTCATACTGACCCTCCCTTGTCTATGTGTCTAATCCACAGTCATACCGACCCTTACTCCTCTATGTGTCTAATCCACAGTCATACTGACCCTCGCTCCTTTATGTGTCTAATCCACAGTCATACTGACCCTCACTCCTTTATGTGTCTGATCCACAGTCATACTGACCCTCACTCCTCTATGTGACAAATGCTCAAGAAAAAATGACTCTCCCTGTCTATATGTCTAATCCACAGTCATACAGACCCTCACTCCTCTATGTGTCTAATCCACAGTCATACTGACCCTCCCTTGTCTGTGTGTCTAATCCACAGTCATACCGACCCTTACTACTCTATGTGTCTAATCCACAGTCATACTGACCCTCACTCCTCTATGTGTCTAATCTACGGTCATACTGACCCTCACTCTTCTGTGTCTAATCCACAGTCATACAGACCCTCACTCCTCTGTGTGTCTAATCCACAGTCATACTGACCCTCCCTTGTCTATGTGTCTAATCCACAGTCATACTGACCCTCACTCCTCTATGTGTCTAATCCACAGTAATACAGACCCTTACTCCTCTATGTGTCTAATCCACAGTCATACTGACCCTCACTCCTCTATGTGTCTAATCCACAGTCATACTGACCCTCACTCCTCTATGTGTCTAATCCACGGTCATACAGACCCTCACTCCTCTATGTGTCTAATCCACAGTCATATTGACGCACATTCCTCTATGTGTCTAATCCACAGTCATACTGACCCTCACTCCTCTATGTCTCTAATCCACAGTCATACTGACCCTCACTCCTCTATGTGTCTAATCCACGGTCATACTGACCCTCACTCTTCTGTGTCTAATCCACAGTCATACTGACCCTCACTCCTCTATGTGTCTAATCCACAGTCATACTGACCCTCACTCCTCTATGTCTCTAATCCACAGTCATACTGACCCTCACTCCTCTATGTGTCTAATCCACAAGAAAAAATGACTCTCCCTTGTCTATATGTCTAATCCACAGTCATACAGACCCTCACTCCTTTATGTGTCTAATCCACAGTCATATTGACGCACATTCCTCTATGTGTCTAATCCACAGTCATACTGACCCTCACTCCTCTATGTGTCTAATCCACAGTCATACTGACCCTCACTCCTCTATGTGTCTAATCCACAGTCATACTGACCCTCACTCCTCTATGTGTCTAATCCACAAGAAAAAATGACTCTCCCTTGTCTATATGTCTAATCCACAGTAATACAGACCCTCACTCCTCTATGTGTCTAATCCACAGTCATACAGACCCTTACTCCTCTATGTGTCTAATCCACAGTCATACTGACCCTCACTCCTCTATGTGTCAAATCCACAAGAAAAAATGACTCTCCCTTGTCTATATGTCTAATCCACAGTAATACAGACCCTCACTCCTCTATGTGTCTAATCCACAGTCATACAGATCCTTACTCCTCTATGTGTCTAATCCACAGTCATACTGACCCTCACTCATCTATGTGTCTAATCTACAGTCATACAGACTCTCACTCTTCTGTGTGTCTAATCCACAGTCATACTGACCCTCACTCCTCTGTGTGTTTATCCACGGTCATACTGACCCTCACTCCTCTATGTGTCTAATCCACAGTCATACTGACCCTCACTCCTCTATGTGTCTAATCCACAGTCATACTGACCCTCACTTCTCTATGTGTCTAATCCACAGTCATACTGACCCTCACTCCTCTATGTGTCTAATCCACAGTCATACTGACCCTCACTCTTCTGTGTGTCTAATCCACAGTCATACTGACCCTCACCCCTCTATGTGTCTAATCCACAAGAAAAAATGACTCTCCCTGTCTATGTCTAATCCACAGTCATACTGACCCTCACTCCTCTATGTGTCTAATCCACAGTCATATTGACGCACATTCCCCTATGTGTCTAATCCACAGTCATACTGACCCTTACTTCTCTATGTGTCTAATCCACAGTCATACTGACCCTCACTCCTCTAAGTGTCTAATCTACGGTCATACTGACCCTCAGTCTTCTGTGTCTAATCCACAGTCATACAGACCCTCACTCCTCTATGTGTCTAATCCACAGTCATATTGACGCACATTCCTCTATGTGTCTAATCCACAGTCATACTGACCCTCACTCCTCTGTCTGTCTAATCCACGGTCATACTGACCCGCACTCCTCTATGTGTCTAATCCACAGTCATACTGACCCTCACTCCTCTATGTGTCTAATCCACAGTCATATAGACCCTCACTCCTCTATGTGTCTAATCCACAAGAAAAAATGACTCTCCCTTGTCTATATGCCTAATCCACAGTAATACAGAGCCTCAATCATCTATATGTCTAATCTACAGTCATACTGACCCTCACTCCTTTAAGTGTGTCCTTTAAAGAAACAACTCTGTCTATTCTCTCTCGTTTATACAGCCTTTCCTTCCATCCCACCAAATTTGGCCGGCGAGTCGTGAGGCTAATGCGGCTAAAAGGAATCAGCGGCTGATCTTGATATAAGTATTTAGGGGATTAGGTTCTTATCTACTGAAATCCAAACCATTAATAAAGACAGTAATGCAATAATTAAATACACAATCTTCTACAGGGTACTCTCTATTAGAGAGTGTATGCTCATACACTGGTCAGCCATAACATTAAAACCACCTCCTTGTATCTACACACAATGGGTCTGTCTCAAACCCTAGTGAGTGTCTAAGAAGGCTGTCTAGGTAGACAGCTGTGTAAGTAGCAGCGTTCTCTCCTCATCTCTCCTCATAAAACAGATTACTGAGACGCCCTAGTTAGAGAGAGACTGCATCACGGCTTGTTCCCGCCCACTGCAGCATGCGACCGGTGGTTTAGCTGGTTGCTAAGCTACCGGCCGGCATCCAAAACAAAAGCCCGAGACTTAAAAATCCATTAGCAATCGATGCTTCCTTAAAATCAGGTCTAAATAAGGTTCCTCAGTAGACAGCATGTTTAAGGTATCTAAGAATTGGGACAGTCTACATGTCGGGAGCGCATACTATGATGTAAAATGCTGCCTATGTAGGAGCTCACTAGGATTTGAGACACACCCACTCTGTCCAGTTTATCAGCTCCATTAACAATACAGGACCTCCACAGAGCAGGTACTATGTGGTTGGTGGGTCATTCTCAGCTCTGCAGGGACACTGACATGGCGGTGGTGGTATGTTAGTGTGTGTTGTGCTGGTGTGAGTGGATCAGACACAGCAGTGTCCACTCACTGTCCACTCTATTAGACCTTCCTACTACTTGCTGGTTCACCTTGTAGATGTAAAGCCAGGGATGTCTGTGTTCTCCAGTCCTTTGTGCAATGCCCACAGGACGCTGTAGGCTGGATGTTGTTGGTTGGTGGACGATGCTTAGATGCACAACACAAACATACTAACACACCACCACAGCGTCAGTGTCACTTCAGTGCTGAAAATGAGCCACCTTCTTAGTAGTACCTGCTTTGTGGTGGTCCTGGGGGGGGGGTCCTGACCATTAAAGAACATTATATGCATTGAATCAGGTTGACTACAGACTGTTGACTACAGACTGTAAGTGGTCAGTGGAGCTGATCAAATGGACAGTGTGTGTAGATGCAAGGAAGTGGTTTTATGCATCCCTACAGCAGCTTTTATGACATTCCATTAGCAATAACAAGAAGTTACTCTTATTCGTAGCTTTAACAGCTTCCACTCTTCTGGGAAGCTTCCTATCAAATTTTGGAACGCCTGCAGGAATTTTTGGCCCATTCATTCAGAAGAGCACTTGAGGTTGGGCTCACAATCCGCGTTCTAGACCGTCCCAAAGGTGTTGGATGGGGTTGGGGTCAGGACTTTGAGTGGGCCAGTCACACCAAAGTTACCCAACCAGCCTATATGGATCTGCTTTGTGGACTTGGACACAGTCAGACATGCTGGAACAGGAAAGGTTCTTCTCCAAGATGGTGGCCACAACAGCGTCTTCATTCATTCATTTATTCATTCATCTAAACTGCTTAGCCTCATGGGTCGCACAGGGTGCTGGAGCCTATCCCAGCGCTCATTGGGCAAAGGGTAGGACACACCCTGGACAGGTCGTCCGTCTAGCACAGGGGTCGCTGTCCAAAGAGAAACAAGTATCTCAAAAACAGCCCTAGCTTTCAATGTAAGTCAATGGAACCAGATTTTTTTCCAATTTTGAGGCATTTCTATTGGTCCATTCATCTTGGAATTTGTACACAACACCCACGGCAGACAAAAACAATACACGTTTTTCATTGGACGGCGCCAATATGTTTATCACGCATTGCAGGTGTAATTTCGACCATCCGCATACTTTTAATCTACCTCAGTGCCTCAAAACCGCGACCACAACAGCACTGTTCCATCACCGGGCGCTCCGGTTCCATCTGCATTCCTTTTTATGGAGATGGAGTTACACAAGCATGTCCGGAAGCCTGAAATTGTTCGAAAACTATCGCTTTCGAGCCTGTCTCAGCCTGTCTCTCAGACTGGCAGTTATTCCGCAAGTACGACAACACGCTCGCCTCCGCGGCCGCCACTCTGACCTTCCGCATGAGCTCCGGTTTTAAGATGGATACATTTTGATTGTAGGCTGCAAAGAACAGAACATAACAGGACGGCGTGACACAAAGTTCTACACGGGAGAACAATACCACAGAGCCGAAAGCAGTGGAGAGGCGCATGGCGAGGCTGTTTCATATGCAGGATAGAATCATAAGCTGGATTAATCCAGAGGGATCAGGCGGACGTGTTTAAAAATGCATAACATCTTTTTAAGGCATTTGTCTCCGAACGTAGACGAATTTGATTAAATTAGCATAACGGTAAGAATATATATCGTATCATGGCAACACATTTTCCTCACGCTCTGTTCTTTAAGGCTGAAACTGTATGTAAACACTGCTAAAGAACAAACATACGTGCCAACTTTAGCTGTTTTTGTGATGTCACAAATCCTGTATTGGATCAAGATTCAAGTTTTTCCAAAGACAAGGTGGTCATGTAGCATATCAAAGACAAAATGTCTCAGAAATTGATTGACACATTGAACTGGGCCTTCAGATCTGTGTTCAGCATCAGGGACAGCACACTGAACATGTTGTTGAATGTGGTTGTTGTTGTCACAACTTTCTGTGTTGATAACATTTGAACCATAAGAGATGTTGCGAATCTGATTGCATCAAGCAATTTCTGAGACAATTCTGATCCTCTTTGATATGCTACATCACCACCTTCCCATTGGAAAACCTGCCCTTGATCCAATATGGCGGCTTTCAAGATGGTGACCATGTTCGGGACACAGCCGAAAAGATAGGCCCCCTCGCCCAATACTTGCTGGGGTTTGACTCACTCTGTATATTCCCATTCAGCCTATAGCCTTCTGCTATCTAGCAAAGCTTGAAAGTTTGCGCACCACTTCAAATGTTCAACCATCTTTGGTTGAAGTAACTTGTGTGCTGAGGATCATTCTTCTATGACCTCTATGACCCATGTTCTCCTGAGATTCAGCTCACGGACGGACGTCTAATCCATCATACTCTACTACCACCATCTTTCAAAGATGGGTTAAGGTTCTTATACTGGAATGCAATGTCTTTGCAATGTTTCTCATGTAACCCAAAGGGTTCCATTTTGGCCTCATCTGTCCACAAATCTGTTCAGGAGAGCAGTGAGTTTCTTCCTTACAGTCCTGCTGATTTGTTGATGGACCACTCTTGGGAAGGGCAATAGTGGTCTTGAATTTCCTCAATTTCCTCAATTTTTACAAAATCGGATCAGTTCATAAGTTGGTTTACTTGGAGCGTTTACTTCTCGGTTTGGTTTGTTTTCACACAGGCAAAAACCTAAACACACCAAAATGCGCCCCGACAAACCACTTGAGCACGTTGTCTCCTCCACTCTGGAGTTCATTTGAAACCGGGCCAAGACCACCTCCTCTCAAGGGTCTCAGTGCGGTTTTTCTGGTCCGTACCTGAGTGCGATTACTGTTTTCACACTTGCCAAAACGAACCAGACCAGTTTTAACCAGACTAACTAGTGCTGGTGTGAAAACGCCCTTAGACTGCTTCCCGACCTCTAACAGACTGGTTGTGATCGACTGATCTGTCAATAAACTCAAGTCTACGCTGAAGGTCTCCTGACTTCTGATTCCTAAAGGCCAAATTTCTATCACTCAGGAAATGTGAACGCAGGACACGGGCCCTTTAACACAGGTAACTACAATGTCAGTGACTCAAACTCTTTGCCACGTGGTTCCGGAACGCTGCATGTGAGGGTCTGAATCAGAGCTCATCAGCGTGTTCTTCTTGTCTTGGCTCTTGACTATTAGCGCCATCACAAAGGAAACCTGACACGCTGGCAACGACGGAACAATTCTGCACAATTTATGAAACATGTCACCATTCAGACCAGAAAGAAAGAAAATCTTAACAACATCTGAACAATATCTGACTTTTAATTGTTTTCAGTCGTCTTCCAAATGTGAGCTGACAGTAGCAATTAACATCCACACAATGCGTGACACGGCGCCATTCATTTGGCCGAGTGGCACAAAAACCCTCAGAAATGCAGCCATCCGTCAATGCCGCGGCACCCTGCAAACATTTTGGGAACTTCTCAACTTTCGCCTTCGTTTCGCTTGCGGCTCATCTTCAAAGCAAAGTGCCAACTTTAGCAAAGAGAGAGAGAAAGAGTGATAAGAAGGTGCGATGGAGGAAGTGCTCAGTGATTATGAGTCTGTCTGTAATACATACGAGCTATATCCATCCACTATCTTCTCATAGCAGAGCTGCACTACCTCTAAACTGATAATTTCCCTCTAAAATTCCATCTCATGGTGGATCCAGAAGGTACGAAGAAACGTTTGGGAAGGCTTGCTTAAATCATTTTTTAAGGCACTGATACTTCTTCTGATCTTAAGTCCCCGGTACTTCTGTTCTAAGTCCTTCTCAAGGCCCTGGTACTACTTCTGTTCTGTCTTTCTCAAGTCTTTGGTACTTCTATTCTTAGTCCTTCTCAAGTTCCTGCTACCTTATCTGTTCTTAGTCCTTCTCAAGTCCCTCGTACTCAATCTGTTCTAAGTCCTTCTCGAGTCTCTGGTACCTCTGTTCTTAGTCCTTCTCAAGGCCCTGGTACTTCTTCTGTTCTCAGTCCTTCTCAAATCCTTGATAGTACTTCTGCTTTTAGTTCTTCTCAAGTCCCTGGTACTCATTCTGTTCTCAGTCTTTCTCAAGTCCCTGGTAATCATTCTGTTCTCAGTCCTTCTCAAGTGCCTAGTACTCATTCTGTTCTAAGTCCTTCTCGAGTCTCTGGTACCTCTGTTCTTAGTCCTTCTCAAGGCCCTGGTACTTCTTCTGTTCTCAGCCCTTCTGTAGTCCCTGGTACTACTTCTGTTCGTAGTCCTTCTCAAGTCTCTGGTACTTCTTCTGTTTTCAGTCCTTCTCAAGTCCCTGATACTTCTTCTGTTCTCAGTCTTTCTCAAGTCTCTGGTAAACATTCTGTTCTTAGTCCTTCACAAGGCCCTGGTACTTCTTCTGTTCTCAGTCCTTCTCAAGGCCCTGGTACTTCTGTTCTCAGCCCTTCTCAAGTCCCTGGTACTTCTTCTGTTCTCAGTCCTTCTCAAGTGCCTAGTACTTCAGTTCTTAGTCCTTCACAAGGCCCTGGTACTTCTTTCTTTCTCAGTCCTTCTCAAGGGCCTGGTACTTCTTCTGTTCTCAGTCCTTCTCTAGTCCCTGGTACTACTTCTGTTCTCAGTTCTTCTCAAGTCCTTGGTACTACTTCTTTTTTTAGTCTTTCTCAAGTCCCTGGTACTCATTCTGTTGTCAGTCCTTCTCGAGTGCCTGATACTTCTGTTCTTAGCCCTTCTCGAGTCCCTGGTACTTCTTCTGTTCTCAGTCCTTCTCAAGTCCCTGATACTTCTTCTGTTCCCAGTCCTTTTCAAGGCCCTGGTACTTCTTCTGTTCCCAGTCCTTCTCAAGGCCCTGGTACTTCTTCTGTTCTCAGTCCTTTTCAAGGCCCTGGTACTTCTTCTGTTCCCAGTCCTTCTCAAGGCCCTGGTACTTCTTCTGTTCTCAGTCCTTCTCAAGTCCCTGGTACTTCTTCTGTTCTCAGTCCTTCTTAAGTCCCTGGTACTACTTCTGTTCTCAGTCCTTCTCAAGTCCCTGGTACTTCTTCTGTTCTCAGTCCTTCTTAAGTCCCTGGTACTACTTCTGTTCTCAGTCCTTCTCAAGTCCCTGGTACTTCTTCTGTTCTCAGTCCTTCTTAAGTCCCTGGTACTACTTCTGTTCTCAGGCCTTCTCAAGTCCCTGGTACTACTTCTGTTCTTAGTCTTTCTCAAGTCCCTGGTAGTGCCTTGTACTTCTATTCTCAGTCCTTCTCGACTCCCTGGTACTTCTTCTGTTCTCAGTCCTTCTCAAGTCCTTGTCATATCTGTTCTCAATCCTTCTCAATTCCTTGGCATATCTGTTCTTAGTCCTTCTTAAATCCTTCATTCTTTTCCTATCTCTGAATCTTCTCCAGTCCTTGATTCTTAATTTGTTCTTAGTTCTTCTCCTGTCCCTCATTCTCCTCTTGCCCTTGGTTCTTTTCTTGTGATGATTCCTGGCATGCCCCTGGATCTCCTTGCATCCTTGGTGCTTTTTCTGCCACTTTCTCGCTCCTTATTCCTGGTCCTTCCCCTAACTGTGGCCCTTCTCTTGTCTCTGGTTCTTTTCCTGTCCCTGATCTTTCTTTTGTCACTGTTGTTTCTCTTATCCCTGGTTCTTCTCCTGTTCCTGGCAGCTCTCCTGTCTATGATTCTTCTGTCATCCTCAAATCTTCAACTCTTACCAGTCCCTGTTCTATCCACAGTATTTCTACAGTCCCCATTCCTTCTCCTGTGCTTGGTCATTTAACTGTTTCCGGTTCTTTTTCTGTATTTAGTGTTTCTCCAGTTCTCAGTCTTTCTTCTGTCCTCGGTCCTTCAACTATTTCCAGCCCTTATTTTATCCTCAGTATTTACCCAGTCCCCAGTCCTTCTCTTGTCCTCATGATTTCCCCAGTCCCAAATCTTTCTTTCCCTTCTCTTGTCCTCAGTATGTCTTCAGTCCTTAGCCCCTTTTCCATCCTTTACCTGTCCTTGGTTCTTTTCTCATCACTGGTCCTTCTTTTGTTCTACTAGTAGGCATGACTGCTCCTACTTTTACCCCTATGCATTATTTTTTGCTAACAATAAAGTGAAAAAATGTAAAGTGAAAATCAAATGTTATTAAAAAAAGTAAGATGTTGCTAAACTATGAGCAAATTCGGTAAATGTGCAGGAAAGTGATAGACCGGTAAAGAAAACTCCTTCTTCGCAGCACTGTTAGAGTGATGAAAGAACCAGAAAGCAGTGAATTGGGTCAGGTTCATCATTTACCCTGGTTTACAGTGCAGTATCTGTTAGAACACAGGGTGCAGGAACAGTGACATCCTGCATATGGACACACACACACACACACAGCGCTCTGCTGCTCACACCCAGCTCGTAATCACCTCCGGCCTGCGGGAGGCCAACAGAGCCCAGATCCAACTGAGTCATGTTGGAGATTTATCTCAGAGAACTGTGAGGAGGAACCCTGCTGACCGCCACACAATCATATACAGCAGTGGGTAGAAGTCAGAGACCCCACTTCATTTATTTCGCTTCCAGCCATTAAATACAATGTATTTACTTTAGCACCAGCATCGGAACACTGCACACAACCCTAACAACTGAATATAATTAGCATTGAGTGTGTTCACTCTTTACCTTTATTACAGCTTCCATTCTTTTCAGGTGACTCGGTGAAATGAACATATGTTGGGCTGCAGGACTGAGACGGATAGAGATCCTTAGAGCGGGCTCTCGTCCTGTGACAGATATGGTAACCCCAATTTAGTTCTCCGACACAATTCTTACGTGCAGACTACATCATTAAGGTTGTTCCCCAGCAGGCCTCTGGTGGAGACAAACGATTCTAAAGGAAAGTCTTGCAAACACAGTGAGAAGTTTATAACAGGAGAGGACCGAGTCCAAAGGCGAGAGATCCAGTGACGAGTATTGAGCAGCATACTTCTTTTTAAATATTCAAATAGAATTAATACAATGTCAGTGTGTTTATTTAAGCCTTTCCAAGCTTCTCCTTGTGGAAACAACCCAGTATTATTTACAGTTCTCATCTAATACCTGCTTTGACTGCTCAGTACTTCATTAAGCTAAATCAAGATTGCTGCTGAAGGAACTGAATACCTTCATACAATGTCTGGGGCATCCAGGAGAATCTGGAACTACATTTTGTTCTTCAAACTGGAGCTCAAGATATGATCTACTTACTTCAATGTAAGAAGTTTATGTTACTTTTTAGGTGCCCAAGACTTGTGCACAGCAATATGTATATAGAAACTGCACGTGGTCTTCAGATCAGCTCAAGAACAGAGCGTAGAGAGCTTCATGGAATGGGTCTCCATGGCCGAGCAGCTGCATCCAAGCCTTACATTACCAAGAACAATGCAGGGCGTCAGATGCAGTGGTGTAAAGCACACCGTCACTGGACTCTAGAGCAGTGGAGACGTGTTCTCTGGAGTGACCAATCAGGCTACTCCGTCTGGCAATCCGATGGACGAGTCTGGGTTTGGTGGTTGCCAGGAGAACCGAACTTGTCTAACTGCATTGTGCCGAGTGTAAAGTTTGGTGTAGGTGGGATTATGGTGTGGGGTTGTGTTTCAGGAGTTGGGCTCGGACCCTTAGTTGCAGTGAAAGGAACTCTTAATGCTTCAGCAGACCAAGAGATTTTGGACAATTTCCTGCTCCCAACTTTGTGGGGACAGTTTGGGGATGGCCCCTTCCTTTTCCAACATGAATGCCCACCAGTGTACAAAGAACTTGACTGGCCTGCACTTGACAAAGACCTGACCTCAACCTGATAGAACACCTTTGGGATGAATTAGAGTGGAGACTGTGAGCCAGACCTTCTCACCCAACATCAGTATCTGACCTCACTAATGTTCTTCTGGAAGAACGGTCAAACATTCCCATAAACACTCTCCTAAACTGTGTGGAGAGCCTTCCCAGAAGAGGTGAAGGTGTTATAGCTGCAAAGGTTGGGCCGACATCATAATTAAACCCTAAGGATTAAGAATGGGACGTCACTCAAGTTCATATGCGTGTGAAGACAGACGAGTGAATACTTTTGGCTTAAGCCCTCTAGCAACCACCTGGAAGACCTAACACACTCATAAGAAAGAGGTTCCTCAAGCGTTCCTTAGTAAAAAAGAAAGGTTCCATGAACACTCAAAGTACCATTTGGATGATTACGTCCCACAGCTGCTGGAGGGAGCGTGGAGGAGATCCATTAAGCCAACACCACCATCCAGGTGGTCCCACAGATGCTCAATAGTGTTCAACTCTGGGGAATTAGGGGTCCAGGTGCAGTACTTGGAAGAATTGCTCAGCTCTTCCAATCAATTTCTAGTCATGTGACATGTCACATTGTCTTGTTGGAAGATCCCGTCCACCCCAGAGAAGATCAGTGATCAGTGAGGCTTGTAATGTGAGAACAGCCTGGAAGTGGAACAGCGTGTATGTTAGATTGTTCAGATGAGGCCGAGTAGACACAGCCATCACAGACAAGGTAAGCTAAGCTGGTGCTCTTCATAGAGAAAAATAAATATTAACCAGCAAACAAACGCATACATGAATAAATAAACATCAGCCGTGCTGGAGCACGCGGGGAGGAGGCAGTAAAGCGGAGGGGGCGCTGCGGTGAGGCTGTGAAACACGCCTGCTGCCTTTAGTCTCCAATCAACACTTCATAATTTACACCCAGAACAAAGCAGAGAGACGGAGATAACGCAGATCCTGCAGCAGACGAGCTCTGCGCATCCCTCAAGAACACAGCACACTCTGCTCAAAGCACTAGCTCAGACTGTTTTCACTGACTTTACTCTCCAGGATGCTTTAGCTATGGAGCTAAAATAGTTGGTGGTGAAACACCAAGGTTGGTGTTTCTAATAAAGTGGCCAGTTAGTGGAATCACAAAGTGGGTGTTTCTAATAAAGTGGCCAGTTAGTGAAAGCACAAGGTGGGTGTTTCTAATAAAGTGGCCAGTTAGTGGAAGCACAATGTGACTGTTTCTAATAAAGTGGCCAGTTAGTGGAAGCACAAGGTAAGTGTTTCTAATAAAGTGGCCAGCTGGTGGAAGCACAAGGTGGGTGTTTCTAATAAAATGACCAGTGAGTGGAGACGCAATGTGAGTGTTTCTAATAAAGTGGCCAGTTAGTGGAAGTACAAGGTAGGTGTTTCTAATAAATTGGCCAGTTAGTGGAAGCACAAGGGGAGTGTTTCTAATAAAGTGGCCAGTTAGTGAAAGCACAAAGTGGGTGTTTCTAATAAAGTGGCCAGTTAGTGGAAGCACAAGGTGGGTGTTTCTAATAAAGTGACCAGCTGGTGGAAGCACAAGGTGGGTGTTTCTAATAAAGTGGCCAGTTAGTGGAGATGCAATGTGGGCGTTTCTAATGAAGTGGCCAGTTAGTGGAAACACAGGGTGGGTGTTTCTAATAAAGTGGCCAGTTAGTGGAAGCACAAGGTGGGTGTTTCTAATAAAGTGGCCAGTTAGTGGAAGCACAAGGTGGGTGTTTCTAATAAAGTGGCCAGTTAGTGAAAGCACGAAGTGGGTGTTTCTAATAAAGTGGCCAGTTAGTGGAAGCACAAGGTGGGTGTTTCTAATAAAGTGGCCAGTTAGTGGAAGCACTAGGTTGGTGTTTCTAATAAAGTGGCCAGTTCATGCAGCCTGCGAGTGCAGCACATATCTTCACTTAACTAACTCTGGCCTAAGCAGGGAATAAAAACTGCAGAAGAAGGAAGGAGGTCAGGAGATTCTGGCTGGACTTCTGAGCAGCTTCTGTTTGGACCGAGCGCTCTACACGCTCATCTCCGACGCATCTGAATTTGCATGTGCATGTAAATGCAGCGTACGAGGAATGACCAGTTCAATGATATGGAAATTTTGGACAGGATGTGCGGAGTTTAATGTGTGGCCTGAGAACTGATGTATGCAGCTACTGAGATTTTAGACTATATTTAAATACAGTGTCTGTTTATTTAACCACTGAATGATCAGAGACACTGTACTAACTTTCTCACCTGAGACCCAGTTTAACAAGCAGGACACAGGAGAACCAACAACTGCCACAGAAACAAGTGTAATGAAGTGACGAATAAGTGAAAACACAAGGTGGGTGTTTTTAATAAAGTGGCCAGTTAGTAAATATACAAGGTGGGTGTTTCTAATAAAGTGGCCAGCTAATGGAAGTACAAAGTTGGTGTTTCTAATAAAGTGGCAAGTTAATGGAAGCACTAGGTTGTTGTTTCTAATAAAGTGGCCAGTTAGTGGAAGTAAAAGGTGGGTGTTTCTAATAAGGTGACCAGTGAGTAAAAGCATGAGGTTGGTGTTTCTAATAAAGTGGCCAGTTAGTATAAGTACAAGGTAGGTGTTTCTAACAAAGTGGCCAATTAGTAGAAACACATGGTGGGTGTTTCTACTACAAGTACAAGGTGTGTTTTTCTAATTAAGTGGCCAATTAGTGGAAACACAAAGTAGGTGTTTCTAATAAAGTAGCCAATGTGTAAAAGCACAAGGTAGGTGTTTCTGATAAAGTGGCCAGTTACTGGAAACACAAGGTAGGTGTTTCTAATAAAGTGGCCAGTTAGTATAAGTACAAGGTATGTGTTTCTAATAAAGCGGCCAGTTAGTGGAAACACAAGGTGGGTGTTTCAAATGAAATGGCCAGTTAGTAGAAGTACAAGGTAGTTGTTTCTAATAAAGTGGCCGGTGAGTAAAAGCACAAGGTGGGTGTTTCTAATAAAGTGGCCAGTTAGTGGAAGCACAAGATTGTTGTTTCTAATAAAGCTGCCAGTTAGTGGAAACACAAGGTTGTTGTTTCTAATAAAGCGGCCAGTTAGTGGAAACACAAGGTTGCTGTTTCTAATAAAGTGGCCGGTGAGTAAAAGCACAAGGTGGGTGTTTCTAATAAAGTGGCCAGTTAGTGGAAGTACAAGGTGGGTGTTTCTAATAAAGTGGCCAGTTAGTGGAAGCACAGTGTGGGTGTTTCTAACAAAGCGGCCAGGTAGTGGAAATACAAGGTGGGTGTTTCTAATAAAGTGGCCAGAGGGTAAAAGCAAAAGGTTGGTGTTTCTAATTAAGTGGCCAGTGAGTAAAAGCACAATGTGGGTGTTTCCAATAAAGTGGCCAGTTAGTGGAAGCTCAAGGTTGGTGTTTCTAATAAAGTGGCCAGTTAGTATAACATTCAGTACTGAAGGACCTCAGATCTGTATTACAGGTTAAATATTACTAACACAGTATGTTCACAGTGTGAGCTGAACTGTTTGCTTTCCTGTGAACGTCTCTCTGTTAACAGCTCTGAAACATCTCGCCCTCTTTTCTACCTCTCGGCCCGCCATGCACACGCACAGCTCCGTCACCGAGCACAGCGAGGTAGCTAAAAACAACCCACAAACACAAACACACGCAAATACAACAGCAAACAAAAGACATGCAGCAGACGAAACAACACAGTCCTTCCTCAGGTCTAAAGATGGAACTCTTTAGTGTGTTGTGCTGGGATGCTAAAAGGTAGATGTGCGATTGTTTTTGAACTGCTAGCTTTCTTCCTCTTTATGATCTCTCGGGGGAAATCACTTCCTCTCTTCGCTTCCTCCTGTTTAGTCGCTTACGATAAGACGTAATGAGCTGATGCTGAGTCTACAGACAGTTTCCACTCAGCACATTCACTTCAACTCCAATGAGCCTCTACACGTCTCTGGTAGACACTTTCCACTCGGACTGTGTCACTGCATTGACTGTACTCAGTTTATATCACAATACCTACATTTAGAGTGAGTTATATATTCAACCTAATAAGAAACTGTACTCAGTTTATATCACAATACCTACATTTAGAGTGAGTTATATATTCAACCTAATAAGAAACTGTACTCAGTTTATATCACAATACCTACATTTAGAGTGAGTTATATATTCAACATAATGAGAAACTGTACTCAGTTTATATCACAATACCTACATTTAGAGTTATACATTCAACATAATGAGAAACTGTACTCAGTTCATATCACAATACCTACATTTAGAGTGAGTTATATATTCAACCTAATGAGAAACTGTAGATTCAGTTTATACCACAATACCTACAGTTAGAGTGCGTTATATATTCAATCTAATGAAAAACTGTAGACTCAGTTTATATTACAATACCTACATTAAGAGTAAGTTATATATTCAACCTAATGAGAAACTGTACTCAGTTTATATCACAATACCTACATTTAGAGTGAGTTATATATTCAACATAAATAGAAACTATAGACTCAGTTTATATCACAATACCTACGTTTAGAGTGCGTTATATATTCAACATAATGAGAAACTGTACTCAGTTTATATCACAATACCTACATTTAGAGTGAGTTATACATTCAACCTAAAAAGAAGCTGTACTCAGTTTATATCACAATACCTACATTTAGAGTGAGTTATATGTTCAACCTAATGAGAAACTGTACTCAGTTTATATTACAATACCTAAATTTAGAGTGAGTTATATATTCAACCTAATGAGAAACTGTAGATTCAGTTTATACCACAATACCTACATTTAGAGTGAGTTATATATTCAACCTAATGAAAAACTGTAGACTCAGTTTATATTACAATACCTACATTTAGAGTGAGTTATATATTCAACCTAATGAGAAACTGTACTCAGTTTATATCACAATACCTACATTTAGAGTTATACATTCAACCTAATGAGAAACTGTACTCAGTTTATATCACAATACCTACATTTAGAGTTATATATTCAACCTAATAAGAAACTGTACTCAGTTTATATCACAATACCTACATTTAGAGTGAGTTATATATTCAACATAATGAGAAACTGTACTCAGTTTATATCACAATACCTACATTTAGAGTGAGTTATATATTCAACATAATGAGAAACTGTACTCAGTTTATATCACAATACCTACATTTGGAGTGAGTTATATATTCAACATAATGAGAAACTGTACTCAGTTTATATCACAATACCTACATTTAGAGTGAGTTATATATTCAACCTAATAAGAAACTGTACTCAGTTTATATCACAATACCTACATTTAGAGTGAGTTATATATTCAACATAATGAGAAACTGTACTCAGTTTATATCACAATACCTACATTTAGAGTGAGTTATATATTCAACCTAATAAGAAACTGTACTCAGTTTATATCACAATACCTACATTTAGAGTGAGTTATATATTCAACCTAATAAGAAACTGTACTCAGTTTATATCACAATACCTACATTTAGAGTGAGTTATACATTCAACCTAGTAAGAAGCTGTACTCAGTTTATATCACAATACCTACATTTAGAGTGAGTTATATATTCAACCTAATGAAAAACTGTAGACTCAGTTTATATTACAATACCTACATTTAGAGTAAGTTATATATTCAACCTAATGAGAAACTGTACTCAGTTTATATCACAATACCTACATTTAGAGTTATACATTCAACATAATGATAAACTGTACTCAGTTCATATCACAATACCTACATTTAGAGTGAGTTATATATTCAACCTAATGAGAAACTGTAGATTCAGTTCATACCACAATACCTACATTTAGAGTGAGTTATATATTCAATCTAATGAAAAACTGTAGACTCAGTTTATATTACAATACCTACATTAAGAGTAAGTTATATATTCAACCTAATGAGAAACTGTACTCAGTTTATATCACAATACCTACATTTAGAGTGAGTTATATATTCAACCTAAATAGAAACTATAGACTCAGTTTATATCACAATACCTACGTTTAGAGTGCGTTATATATTCAACATAATGAGAAACTGTACTCAGTTTATATCACAATACCTACATTTAGAGTGAGTTATACATTCAACCTAAAAAGAAGCTGTACTCAGTTTATATCACAATACCTACATTTAGAGTGAGTTATATATTCAACCTAATGAAAAACTGTAGACTCAGTTTATATTACAATACCTACATTTAGAGTGAGTTATATATTCAACCTTATGAGAAACTATAGACTCAGTTTATATCACAATACCTACGTTTAGAGTGAGTTATATATTTAACCTAATGAGAAACTGTACTACTACTATTGTGATATATAGCACCATTCAAATCCAATAAATAAATGCAATATGACAAAATAAGCTACTGCTCTTTTTTATATTGACCTGAAAAATGAAACACTGCTCTGTTTGCTTGGAAAGTGTTGTCATTCATTAGCACTCCAGGTTTTGCCAGGTGATTCATGTGCTAATGCTATTGCCACTAATGTTTAATGCTTATGTGTCAAGAGTCCTGTAGTGATTCTCAACACAGGTACGTTTAGTTTGCACCAAATTGTATTGAAGCACATAATATCAGTCTAATCTGCTTTGTTTAATCACAGCGCTACAACCAGCATGTCGAACTTTAGCAAGCAGGTGTAGTATAAAAAACAACCTGTTATTGTCATTTATAATTAAGCCAACTGGTTTTGTTCCCATGCCTTTCATGCCATATGCCATATTCTACTAAATTAGCTGCTATGATGAATAAAAGAATGAATATGTGATATGATATATATATATATATATATATATATATATATATATATATATATATATATATATATATATATATATATATATAGGCTATTGACATGACATGGTGTCCATTATTAATGTATAAATATTATTTAAAAAATAAATTATTCACTAGTGTACTGAAATATATGCCATATTCTCCTGAATTAAATACTATGATGAATGTAATAAAAAATATTTGATTATTTGACTATATATATATATATATATATATATATATATATATATATATATTTATATATATATATATATATATATATATATATATATATAGTCAGTAGTGCACAGCAAAACATGTCCTTTACAAGGGATCAGATACGAACTGTACGTTGTAGAGTTCTCAGTGTTTAGAATTAGCTAACGCTTTCAACTGAGGTAATATATTAACAGAGATATAATGTTCTAGATAGTTCTTGGCATAAGAATTTAAGTTACATTAAGCTGAGGTAATATATCAACAGAAATGTAATGTCGTAGATAGTTCTGGACATTTAGCACTAGCTAACGCTAACAGCTGAAGCAATATATTAATGGAGATGTAATGTTCTAGATATGTCTTGGTGTTTACCAGTAGTTAAAGCTAACAGCTGAGGTAATATATTAACAGAAATGTAACATTCTAGGTAGTTCTTGGGGTTTAGCACTAGCAAACTCTAACATCTAGTGTAATATATTAACAAAGATACAATGTTTTAGGTAGTTTTGGGGGTTAGGCACTAGCTAATGCTAACAGCTGAGGCAATATGTTAAAGCAGATGTAATGTTATAGAAAGCTCTTGACATCTAGTGCTAGCTAATGCTAAAAGCTGAGGTAATATATTGACAAATACGCAATGTTTGATAGTTTTTGTCATTTAGAAGTAGTAAATGCTAACAGCTGAGGCAATATATATAATGGAGATGTAATGTTCTAGATGTTTCTTGGTGTTTAGCAGTAGTTAACACTAACAACTGAGGTAATATATTAACAGAAAGGTAATGTTCTAGATGGTTCTTGGCTTTATTGGTGCTGAAAGATCCACAATAACATTAATGCTGTTAGTTTGTTAGTTAAATGTTTGTAAGATTAACTTTATCTGATCAGCAGGTAAATAAGTAAATGTATACTGCCGTTAGGACACGCCCTTGTAGATGAGGGGGTGGAGTCAGCAGTTATCATGGTTAGACAGTCAAAGCATCCGTTCTGAACAGTTATACAGGAGGAGAGAGCCGAGCTGCTTAATCCTTCTGCTGTTTTCACCAAAGCAGACTTTCATTAAGACCCCGAGAGACAAGTGAGTTAACAAGTGGAGATGAGATAGAACATCTCACCTTTAAGAATAACTCAGCCTGTCTGCAGCGTTTTCATCCACTGAGAACATAATAAGACTGAGAATTTAAGCTGGTAAAGTCAAGCTGAGGTAAAATATACACAGAGATTTAATATACATAGCTCTTGACATTTAGCACTAGCTAAGGCTAACTGCTGAGGTAACATACACAGAGATGTAATGTCAGAGACAGTTCTGGACATTTAGCACTAGCTAACACTAACAGCTGAGGTAACATATACACAGAGATTTAATGTTATAGATAGTTCTGGACATTTAGAACTAGCTAACAATAACAGCCGAGGTAACATATACACAGAGATTTAATGTTATAGATAGTTCTGGACATTTAGCACTAGCTAACACTAACAGCTGAGGTAACATACACAGAGATGTAATGCTCTAGATAGTTCTTGACATTTAGCACTAGCTAATGCTAACAGCTAGGGTAATATGTTAACAAAGATGTAATGTTCTGGATAGTTCTTGACATTTAGCACTAGCTAGCACTAACACCTCAGGTAACATATACACAGAGATGTTATGTTCTAGATAGTTCTTGACATTTAGCACTGGCTAATGCTAACCGCTAAGGTAATATGTTAACAGAGATGTAATGCTCTAGATAGTTCTGGGCATTTAGCACTGGCCAATGCTAACAGCTGAGGTAACATATACACAGAGATGTATTGTACACAATTGTACTTGACATTTAGCTCTAACAGCTGAAGCGATATATTCACAGAGATGTAATGTTCTAGATAGTTCTTGGGGTTTAGCACAAGCTAACACTAACAGCTAAGGTAATATAATAAAGGAGATATAATGTTCTAGATAGTTTTTGACATTTAGCACTAGCTAACGCTGACAGCTAAAGTAATATATTAATGGAGATGTAATGTTCTAGATAGTTTTTGGCAATGGGTAATGTTAGCAGCTGAGGTTCTATATTCATGACGATGGAATATTCTAGATAGTTCTTGTGGTTTCGCACTAGTTAACTCAAACAGCTGGTAAAATCAGGCTGACCCCAGCGTTCGCTGGTCAGGGGACGTTATTTAAGGGGCTCCACCGCCGCTCAGTCACCCGACCCGCATGGCGTATGGAGATTTGAGTAAACATCACGATGTATTTCACCTCATCTCTCTGAAATCCTGAAAGAACCCCCGCTGCGTTACAGACTGACTCCTTCAGGGGCTTTCGCGATCTCTGATGAACGCTAGATGGGAGAAAGCCGAGGAGAGCGAGGGAGAAGGAGAGTGAGGGAAGCCAGATGGGGCTAAATTTAACCTCGCTAAGGTTAGTGGAGGTAAATATATCCAGGGTAACACCTCATCTCATTAATATTAATATGATAATAAGGAGCCGCTATTGGAAGCATGATTCACTCAGGCATGGATCAAAGGGGGATAGGAGAGGGAGAGAGGGAGGGAGAGGGAGAGAGGGAGGGAGAGGGAGAGAGAGAGAGATAGAGAGGGAGAGAGAGAGAGCTCTCCACGAAAGAAATTACAACAAAAAACAGTCATACAATGGATCAAGTGTTTCCATTTATGTTCTTAAGGGCTCTGTATAGAACCATGAACACTCAAAGAACCATTTCCCTGCTTCTGTGGTTCTTTGCATGGTGAAACGCTTCTTCAGAATAATGAGGAATATATTGTGTACAGTTCTACAGAGAACCTTTATGATAATGGTTCTATGTACATTAAAAGGGGTTCTGCTATTGTTAAAAGATTGACATCGCATGCCAATTAAAATGGTGGTTCTTCCAAGGTTCTGTATAAATCCATGAACACTCAAAAACCTGCTTTTGTCCTTAAATGGTTCTTTGCATGGCAACACTGTTCTTGACATTGAGGAGAATGTGTTGTACATGGTTCTAGTTGGTTCTTCAAGGGTTCTCTAGTAAGGAAAATGTTTCTATATAGAACCACAAACACATTTGCATTGGGACTTTGTTTTACGAATCAAAGTTTGTGAAATCGGTTCTAAATAGCAACAAAATGGGTTTCCCTATTGCTACAAGCTAGACATCGAAAAAGATGGTTCTTCAAGGGTTCTTTTATGAAAACAATGGTCATATATAGAACCCTAAATACTCAAAGACCTGATTCCTTAAAGGGTTATTTGCCTAGCAAAACTTTTAGAACCGTGAGTTCTATATAGAACAATTTGAATACGTAAATGATTCTCTGCATGGATAAACGGTTCTTCAGACTGATAGAGAACGTGTTGTACGTGGTTCTATAGTTAGACTGGTTAGATGATTGACATCCTACACAAAAGATGGTTCTTTAAGGGTTTAGTACAAGAAATCGTTACAAGCTTAAAGTAACAATGGCAAATCCCTTTGTGGCATTAACTAGAACCATTTTCAGATGGGTTCTATACAGAACCTTTGAAGGACCACCTTTTTTTAGTCCGATGCAGATTGATGATCTCTCTGCTCAGGTAATTTGGATCAAAGTTAGTGCATTTTAGGCAAATTCCAAAGTGTACCAGATAACGACCTTCGAGAACCGGAGCTAGAGCCGGAACGTTTAGCCCCAGCTACAGCAGAGATCGTCTCACAATGCCAGACGGATCCAAATGTAACGTGGGGCTTCGGCTCAGTCTCCGCAGCTGAGCCGTGAGATTGGCCGTGTTTCGTCCTTGAATAGTGACTGTAAATACGGTTCCACCCCTGCTGTTCTGTTACCACTGAGAACATCCTGGTGTATGTGTGTGTTCTCTGGAGACGATGAGGGATGAAGCCTGACTCACTGTGACCACTGCAAGCCACTGGAGGACTGAGAAAATAGAATAGAGTGGGGAGCGTGCGACAGAGATAAATAGAGGATAGAGTTTTATCCCGTCCCCACTCGCAGCCTTCATAATACAATCTGACCAGGGATAATAACTATGATGACCACTGCAATATCTATACACACTATATGGACAAAAGTATTGGGACACCTACCACAGCTTTTATGACATCATATTTTAAATCCATAGGCATTGATATGGAGTTGGTCCCCCTTTGCAGCCACTCTTCTAGAAAGCCTTCTGGAAGGTTTTGGAACGTGTCTGTGGGAATTTTCATCCAACAGAGCATTTCTGAGATCAGACACTGACGTTGGCCGAGTGGTCCTGGCTTGTAGTCTCTCTTCTAGTTATGGTTCTAGAAAACTAGAAGACAATATAATCCACAGACATACCCACCCGCACTCCTCTATTTGTCGTTTATGCACAACCATCTTCTGTTTCCTTCAGGAAAACACTTTTCTAGTTCTAGTGTTTGATGGGTCTGAGGTCAGGATTTTAAGTTTGGGCCAGTCAGGTTCTTCCACACCAAAACTCACCCAACTAGCCTTGGTGCACTGGGACACACTCAGTCATGCCTGAAAAGGAAAAAGGTTCTTTCCCCAACTGTTCCCCCAAAGCTGGATCCACAAAATTGTCCAAAATGTCTGTTGAAAAATAAAAAGATTACCCTTCACTGGAACTAAGGGTCCTCAGCCCATCCCTGAAAAACAACCCCGTAGCATCATCCCTCCTCCACCAAACTTTACAGTCAACACAGTGCAGTCGGGTAAATAACGTTCTACTGGCATTCCTACAATTCAGACTTATCCATCGGACTCCCAGACAGAGATATGTGTTTGGTCACTATACAGAACACATTTCCACAGCTCCAAAGTCCAGTTGCCACAAAGCTGAAAAGATATAATTGTCCAAAATGTGTTACTGGAGAGCTCAGTGACAGATTAGTCTGTAAAAATTCTGCTAGAGCTGCCCCGGACAACAGTAAGTGCTATTATTGTACATGCGCAAAGCCAGGCATTGGCTTTGAAGCCACTTGACTTTGAACTCTCGAGTTAAAAACTGGCTTGTTTTCAGAGTTTGGGTGCTCTGAAAACACCATCAGCTTCTCCTTTTCTCAGTGAGAAGCTTTTTGAACATCCTTTCAGAACAATGGACAGAAACACCTTGACGTTCTCATCCCTTTTAAGATGTTAAGTGCTGTTTATGTGATGGGGACAGTGCTTGGTCAGGTCTCCCAGGTGATTGTTATAAGTCCTATATTTTCATTATAAACTTTTTTTTGTGAACACGTTCAAATTGTTGTTTGTATTAAGCTGCCATACAGACACTGTTGATAAGACCTGAGTTTGAAAATCAATAGCCTATTTCAGCTGCCCATTGACTTCTACTACAAATGCATTTAAAATCAATGCCCTTTTTTTAATTGCAGGCATGTTAATTTTGTTGTTTGTAATAAGTGACCACATGCTAGAGATCCAGCTGGTGTAAACCAGAGTATTCATTTAAAGCAGCTACCCGGTGGGTTCCAATCGAAGTTGTTTTGAACCAGTTTGACAGCCCTGGTTTATACTCAGCTGATGTGGCTCAGCATGGCTGATGTGGCTGGTGGGTGTGATGGAGTTGTTTCTGTTTTAAGACGGTGGGGGTGTGCAATTTTCTAGAATCTAAATCTAGAAAATAACCAGGTTCCACTGCAGAACCCTCACCAGACCCAGAGCTAAAACAGGGAGTGAGGGTCATTATGTCGACAGACAGGCTGGAGAAATGCGCTTGTAACAAGCAAGCAGTTTAAATGGTTTAAGTTAAATGGCTTCAAATGAAGCAAAGCGTAATAACAGTTTAGATGAACAAAGAAAACGTTCAGTCCAAATCACACAGGCACGCTGCAAACCAACCTCTGCCCTGATCTATTGTAAGAAGATTACACTAAAACAGAGCCAATCACAGAGCACATCAATACAGTAGCTAGTGGTTCCCAATCTCATGTATTTAGATTTAAGGCTTTCACCTTCGCCCCATCAGCTCATTAGCAAGTTCTTCATTACCTATTTCAGAATTGCTAAAGCAGAAAAAGCCATAAAAGATTCATAGTGGAGTTACCCATGAACCACCTGTGAGGTCCACTCACTTACAAAGAACACTGTGTTTCACATCATTGGGTTTTCTTCTTTTCTAATTGCAAGTTGACTACATGCACTACAGTATATGCTACCGTATAGTAGTACACTGTAGTATATCCGAAGAGTACAGAGTATGCTACAGATTAAAAAAAGATAAACAATGGGATCTTGCTTTTTTCCCCCTATTCCTTCCCACATAGACGAGTTCAAACTGTTTCAGCAGTGAAACATGTTTCGTGTTGAGTATCAAGAAGAGATACAACACCCAAGAACTTCTCCACTACAGGCATGATACCACCGGAAAATCCTGCTAGATACACGGAAACCAGCAAAATACAAAAAGTAGAAAGGAAAGTCTTAGAAAGCACACAGATGCCATCTGTAGATTTAAAAAGTCAAGGAAAAGTTGCAAGGGTCTCTACATGGCAGGTAAAGGTTATGTCTCAAAGTCGCAGGTATGGGTCTGGACTCAAAATTGCAAGTACTTGTCAAGACTCAAGGTTACGGGAACAGGTAAGGCCTGAATGTTTTGGGTACGAGGTAAGTCCCTAAATTGAAGGTACCAGTTGAGTTTTAAAGTTGCAGATACAGGTTGGGACGCATCTTTGTGGAGACCAGTCAGAAACCAGAGTACCAAAGTCATAGGTACAGATGATGTCTTAATGTTTTGGGTAAGGGGTAAGTCCCTAAATCGAAGATACCAGTTGAGTTTTAAAGTTGCAGACACAGGTTGGGACGCATATTTGCAGAGACCAGTCAAAAACCAGAGTACCAAAGTCATAGACAGATAAGGTCTCAATGTTTTGGATACAGGGTTAAGTCCCTTAATCGAAGGTACCAGTTGGGTTTTAAAGTTGCAGATACAGGTTGGGGTGCATCTTTGTGGAGACCAGTCAGAAACCAGAGTACCAAAGTCTCGGGTACAGATGAGGTCTCAAAGTTTTGGGTAAGGGGTAAGTCCCTAAATCGAAGATACCAGTTGAGTTTTAAAGTTGCAGACACAGGTTGGGCCGCATATTTGCAGAGACCAGTCAGAAACCAGAGTACCAAAGTCATAGGTACAGATAAGGTCTCAATGTTTTGGGTACAGGGTTAAGTCCCTTAATCGAAGGTACCAGTTGGGTTTTAAAGTTGCAGATACAGGTTGGGGTGCATCTTTGTGGAGACCAGTCAGAAACCAGAGTACCAAAGTCTCGGGTACAGATGAGGTCTCAAAGTTTTGGGTAAGGGGTAAGTCCCTAAATCGAAGATACCAGTTGAGTTTTAAAGTTGCAGACACAGGTTGGGCCGCATATTTGCAGAGACCAGTCAGAAACCAGAGTACCAAAGTCATAGGTACAGATAAGGTCTCAATGTTTTGGGTAAGGGGTAAGTCCCTAAATCGAAGATACCAGTTGAGTTTTAAAGTTGCAGATACAGTTTGGGACGCATCTTTGTGGAGACCAGTCAAAAACCAGAGTACCAAAGTCATAGACAGATAAGGTCTCAATGTTTTGGGTACAGGGTTAAGTCCCTTAATCAAAAGTACCAGTTGAGTTTTAAAGTTGCAGATACAGGTTGGGATGCATCTTTGTGGAGACCAGTCAGAAACCAGAGTACCAAAGTCACGGGTACAGATGAGGTCTCAATGTTTTGGGTAAGGGGTAAGTCCCTAAATCGAAGATACCAGTTGAGTTTTAAAGTTGCAGATACAGGTTGCGATGCATCTTTGTGGAGACCAGTCAGAAACCAGAGAACCAAAGTCACGGGTACAGGTCAAGTCTGAAGGTTGTGGGTAAAGGTCTAATAGATGCTTGTACAGGTCAGGTCTCAAAATTAAAGGTATCAGTCAAGTGTAGAAACCAGTCAGACACAGTAGTTCCAAGGTCATGGATATGGGGTAGGGGTCAAATGTTATGTGTACAGATAAAATTGTGTGGGTATGGGTCAAGTTTCAAAGTTGTATAAAACAGTCAAACCCCTAGATTCTGCATACAATCAAGGTCTTAAAGCTGTCTGTGCAGATCAAGTCTCAAAGTTACAGGACTAAAAATTGTAGAAACCAGTCCCAAAGTTACAGGTATGGGTCAGGCCTCAAACTTGTGGGTATCGGTGAAGTCTCGGAGTTGTGTAAAACAGTCAAGTCCCAAGATTCTGCATACAATCCAGGTCTTAAAGCTGTGTGTACAGATCAAGTCTCAAAGTTACAGGACCAAAAAGTGTGGAAACCAGTCCCAAAGTTACAGGTATGGGTCAGGCCTCAAACTTGTGGGTATCGGTGAAGTCTCGGAGTTGCAGAAAACAGTCAAGTCCCGAGATTCTGCATACAATCCAGGTCTTAAAGCTGTGTGTACAGATCAAGTCTCAAAGCTACAGGACCAAAAAGTGTAGAAACCAGTCCCAAAGTTACGGGTATGGGTCAGGCCTCAAAGTTGTAGGTCTTGGTCAAGTCTCGGAGTTGGGGAAAATTGTCAAGTCCCAAAGTCACAGGCCAGGTCTCAGAGGTGCAGGTAAGGGTCAAGTCACAGGTACAGCTCAGGTCTTAATATCACAGGTATGTGGCAGGTCTTGAAGCTAGGGGTGTGGGTCGGGTTTAAAGGGCCCAAGGTTTGAGACAGGTCATAAAGTTGCAGGTGAGTGTTGGATCCTCACAGATACAGCTCAAGTCGCACGTACAGCTCAGTTCTCAAAGTCACAGGTAGGGCTCAGGTCTCAAAGTCACAGGTACAGCTCACATCTCAAAGTCACAGGTACAGCTCACATCTCAAAGTCACAGGTACAGCTCAGCAGCCAGGTGTACCAGCTGAACACTCCAACTAGGCAGCAATCAAAGTTGCATTCAACTGGTGCAACATGCTGGTGGTCTCTAAGCCTGTATTCAGACGGCAGGCATATTGGATTTGTGTCTCGGATCAGATCTTTCGAGATGACTGTCCTTACGGTCATTTGTAGGGGATCACATTGGATTTGTGTGTCCAGATATCACCAACTTCTACATGAGTTGCTGTGGTAACGATGTAGGTGCCAGCGTTTGTTCTATAACTATACCATAGTGTATGTGAGACAGATGGTCAAAGAAAGTTGCAGAGCTTGCGGAAAGGTCAGGGCTTTTGGCCTCCCCCACCATATGGGGCTTCACACAAACCCTGGACCTATCTTGGGAACTTCTATTCCAGAACCACTGTCCACCCAGAGAATTCCGACGTGGCCAGGTGTACCACAAGGAACAGGAAGACGGGCCTATAAAAGACAATGCATTCGGAGATGTGATTGAGACCAGGGTTTGAAAGCTCGGAGAACGTTGGTACTGCAGTCCTTAAGAATAAAAGCTTTTTCTCTGAGCTGGTCTCAAATGTAGCTTCCAGACCCAGAAGCAGGAGAGATAGGGGTCCATCACGTTGCTCGCCAAACAACCGCTCTGTCAAGTGGCGGTTCTCTCTCTTTGGCCCCCTCACCCTGAATCCCAGCCCTTCCATCACTCTGGATTAGATATCGTAGCTGTTTGTTCTAGCAGCCAGAGAGTCCAGACTGAGCTAGTCCTTCAAATGTGGTGTGGATCCAGTTTGCAAAAGTCATATTTCTTGGGTTCTTCTTGCTGTCCAGACTATCAAAGATCAATCCGGATACCATCTGGATATGTCAAACATCAGATTTGAGTCACAGGTTCTCGAATCGGTTCTCACCTCTGCAGTGAACGCCTTCGTCGTAGCCGTCTTCGCAGTCTGCGACTCCATCACACACCTTCGAGAACGCCACGCACCTGCGTGTACCCACACACTGCATGTGGTTGAGAGGACACACCACCTCCTGAGAACCTGTGGGAAAGCGAGAAATCACAGGAATGTTTTAGAGTCCTGAAAATCACATCAGCACTCATAGGCTAATTCAGTGACGGCACCTTTAATAAACAGAGGAGCCATCAGTGACTGAAACTTAAAGATCTAAAGCAGTGACCGCACCTTTAATAAACAGAGGAGCCATCAGTGACTGCACCTTTAATTAACAAAGGAGCCATCAGTGACTGCACCTTTAATTAACAAAGGAGCCATCAGTGACTGCACCTTTAATAAACAGAGGAGCCATCAGTGACTGAAACTTAAATATCTAGAGCAGTGACCGCACCTTTAATAAACTGAGGAGCCATCAGTGACTGCACCTTTAATATACAGAGGAGCCATCAGTGACTGCACCTTTAATAAACAGAGGAGCCATCAGTGACTGCACCCTTAATAAACAGAGGAGCCATCAGTGACTGCACCTTTAATAAACAGAGGAGCCATCAGTGACTGAAACTTAAATATCTACAGCAGTGACCGCACCTTTAATACACAGGGTGCCATCAGGGACTGCACCTTTAATATACAAAGGAGCCATCAGTGACTGCACCTTTAATAAACAGAGGAGCCATCAGTGACTGCACCTTTAATATATAAAGGAGACATCAGTGACTGCACCTTTAATAAACAGAGGAGCCATCACTGACTGAAACTTAAATATCTAGAGCAGTGACTGCACCTTTAATAAACAGAGGAGCCATCACTGACTGCACCTTTAATAAACAGAGGAGCCATCAGTGACTGCACCTTTAAAAAACAAAGGAGCCATCAGTGACTGCACCTTCCATATACAGAGGAGCCATCAGTGACTGCACCTTTAATATATAAAGGAGACATCAGTGACTGTGCCTTTAATAAACAGAGGAGCCATCAGTGACTGTACCTTTAATAAACCGAGGAGCCATCAGTGACTGCACCTTTAATATATAAAGGAGACATCAGTGACTGCACCTTTAATAAACAGAGGAGCCATCAGTGACTGAAACTTAAATATCTAGAGCAGTGACTGCACCTTTAATAAACAGAGGAGCCATCAGTGACTGCACCTTTAATAAACAGAGGAGCCATCGGTGACTGCACCTTTAATAAACAAAGGAGCCATCAGTGACTGCACCTTCCATATACAGAGGAGCCATCAGTGACTGCACCTTTAATATATAAAAGAGACATCAGTGACTGCATGTTTAATATATAAAGGAGGCATCAGTGACTGCATCTTTAATATATAAAGGAGCCATCAGTGACTGCACCTTTAATAAACAGAGGAGCCATCAGTGACTGCACCTTTAATATATAAAGGAGACATCCGTGACTGCACCTTTAATAAACAGAGGAACCATCAGTGACTGCACCTTTAATTAACAGAGGAGCCATCAGTGACTGCAGCTTTAATATACAGAGGAGCCATCAGTGACTGCACCTTTAATAAACAGAGGAGCCATCAGTGACTGAAACTTAAATATCTAGAGCAGTGACCGCACCTTTAATACACAGCGTGCCATCAGGGACTGCACCTTTAATATACAAAGGAGCCATCAGTGACTGCACCTTTAGTATACAGAGCAGTGACTGCATGCACTATTAATATATATGTATTGACTGCACCTTTAATAAACAGATGAGCCATCAGTGCCTGTACCTTTAACATATAGAGCAATCTTTAATACATAAAGCAGTGACCACACCTTTAATATACACAGGTGCCATCAAGGATTGCACCTTTAATATATGGAGCAGTGACTGCACCTTTAACATACAAAGGAGCCACAGTGACTGCACCTTTAATATATGGAGCAGTGACTGCACCTTTAATATATGAAGCAGTGACTGCACTTTTAATATATAGAGCATTGACTGCACCTTTAATAAACAGAAGAGCTATCAGTGACTGCTCCTTTAATATTTAGAGCAGTGACCAGACCTTTAATACATAAAGCAGTGACTGCACCTTTTATATATAGAGCAGTGACTGCACCTTTAACATACAAAGGAGCCACAGTGACTGCACCTTTAATATATGGAGCAGTGGCTGCACCTTTTATATATAGAGCAGCACCTTAAATATATAGAGCAGTGACTGTTTCTTTAATATATAGAGAAGCCATCAGTTCAGCCAAGAGCATAAATACAAGAATGTTTGTAGGTTATTTGAATCCAAAAACATTCACAGAATACATAACCAGTACTTTTCCACTGAGTCCATCAGTTAGCTCTTGATGTGGAACCATGCTGAGCCAGAGTAATGATAATAAACTCAGTGTAGTAGAAATTCTGTTTGATATCACATTTTTATTCTCTGCACTTTCTTTCTGTTGTACATAACAATAAGTCATACAGTGCTATGATTAAGATTACAGCTTCACACGACATGAGGCAGGTTGAGTTTGCACCATGTTTCCGTTTCTTGTCAGCTACATGAGCTGCATGGCTCTAGTGCAAAACTTAAGAAGCTCCAGACGCCAAACATGTCCCGGCTGATCGACTGGGAGGAAAATTGAAAACAAATTTAGAGAAGACTAAATCAGATTCACTGCATTAGAACAATTTCTGTACGAAACGAGAATGAGGACTCTGAAATGTTGTATTTAACCGAATTCTGTGTTCGGGTCTAATTTTGTTACTTGAAGCTTCAGATCCTTCATTAGTCTCCAGCTGTGAGACGGTACGCACACAGAGCCGTCACCGAGCTTTAACGGGTTCCATCACTCTAATAGGAACCAAACACACAGAAGCAGAAACAGGAGTGCTGTACTCTAGTATTACTACATAC